>JAHZMZ010001956.1:0-53898 GCA_027743805.1 Lepidocyrtoides sp. E14
TTTGATTAACAAATAGTTCAACTGACTGAGGTTCTACTCAAGTTACAAAGCCACCTATCTACAGTTTGCCGAGTTTATTGTCATATAAATTTATGTTCCAAAGATAATTTTAGATTTGACGCTTAAAGTGCGTCACATTGATATACATTATCGCATAGACGTTATCGTTAGTGTTGGCAAATTCCCCAATGAGTCGATTGATATTCACACTTTCAATACACAAGATGCTTGCCCAAGCCCATTTACGCTCAATTAGCGAGAAGATTTAGCAGCAACAACTTTGATTGCCATAATAGATTGTGTCGGTGGAATCTCAATCTCTTATTAAATTTATTTGAAATTTCATAGCTCGAGGATATAGTCAAAGTCAATAGTTCAGAAATAAATAGTTTGTAAGTTTCAAACGCAGCAACATGGACACTGGAAAAACTGCGGTAGTAGCAGCAGTAGCCATTACTGCTCTTGTATTAATAGTCATATTTTTATATATATATGCAAAGCCGGAAGCAAATGCTACAACTAATTTTCCACCAGCATCAACCGCAATATCTATAGAATCTATTACTACGTATCGTGGTAAGTCTCGAAAAAATTAAACATAGACCATTTCTTTCAAAACAATTTTTTGGTGCTTTAATATATTAAAATTGATCTTTCAATGTTTTCAGAATCCTACCGATATTACCTGCAGGATCAAAATTATACGACTATTTGGACAACACGGGCAACAAATTCGGAATCATTTCATGCGGTTTCTAGCCAGCAGAACCAATTCCAGTATGATGATAACCCACCTCCTTACGAATCTTTGGTATTTTCCTGACAAGGATTGAAAATATTCGTTACTCTACATTATGCGTTATTATTATTAAAAATTCGAATTTTATTTCCGCTTTGACAAGTAAATTTATAATCAAATATACGTTCACTCTTCTCTTATTTTTTTTGCTTTTTATTTTATTTTTAGTTGTAGCAGTAAAGGCAATAAACTGATTTGCAGTTTTTTAAAACTCCTTATTCACCATGAATTTATTCACTGGTTATTAAGTGAAGTTCATCTATCCAACTGCATTATTGTCGTCATCATCACTAAGCACAGCATAAGCAAATCTTAATAAGATGATATTGCTACATTCTATTTGTATAATATACAGACATATTACGTGATTAGCTGCTATCGCAGTGTTATCATTTTATCAGTTCTCAACAAAACTGTGATCAATGTCATCCGTCATTTTTTTATCCAACTTTTCCATTGTGGTAGAAAGGCATATTTCACAATTTGGTTTTTGTTTTATATTTACCAAAATGGTTTAAAGGCGCATTTGCATTTATTGAAGTAGTTTTTCCATCGTGAAATCCATTATAAGTTTTGTCGTGGTTGTAGTGAGAATGGTACTACGATGAATTCTGCAGCAATTTGAAATTAAATTAATGTAACTAAATTCTAGCCACCTTCGTGCGATTAACGAGGCAGAAAAAATGACATTGTTTGCTGCAGTATTGACAATTGCAGCAGTAGTAACTGTTATAGTACTGGTTTGTGTTTGTTTAGTAAGTTGCTGCTGTGCTTGCTTACAAGGAGCACGCCCAACAGAACGAAGATATGTTACTAGGATTGTGCCAAATATGCCTCCGCGGGTGGTTGTCATTGGTGGTAAGTTTTTAATGTATTTTCGATATCGAGTCTTTACCTACTTACAGTCCCGTATTTGTTTTGTAAAACTAGAATCTGGCCGACAGCAACAAGGGCAGAATCAGATAACCGTTTGGACAGCAACCCGCATGACAACCTCAGAAACTTACGCTGGATCTCCTTACCCGCAAAGTCAAATCATGTTCGAAGACGATCCACCTCCTTACGATTCTTTGGCATTTACAAAATGATTATACGCTGTTTATTTGCCTCTGAATTACTAACAAAACTGCAACCAAATTTACTTTTTGAAAGTTTCTTAGGTACTTTTTGATTTTGGCTTGATATACGAGATTGAGGACGAGATGTATATAGATCTGATTACTAGTTCAGCTCAGGTTTTGTTTGAACTTTTTAAAAGAATGGTTGTAAAATGTTTATTTTCATTATATGCTTTTATTTTCAGAAAAATGTTCTTGTCATCTTAATTTCATTAATCATAAATTAAGCACCAGTGTAACCCTGCTAAAGTGTTTCTTACGCATCAAATGATTTATATTGGATGCATGCTATGTTGTTGGATCAGACAATACAATACACACCTTCTGTTTTCTCTGAAGACTAAATTTTGTATTGTTCACGGAGTTCTCGGAATGAGTTCTTGTTTATTAGAATATTTAGAATTAATCTGTTACTCTTGGAATGTGTAAAAATACACGCGTAATAAAGCACCGCAACTGTTTGAGATATTTTCGCTCGGTTGTCTATAATTTGCCATAAACACACACATCATAAAGCATGAGGTGAATATATTGGATTTACAAATGATTCACATCACACCACACATCCCTTCTCACCTTGATAATGCTCTCTGAGTGTCCTTATCAAAGCTGAAATTATCATAACATCAAAATGGTAAAGATAAAAACTTAAACACACTGTTAATTCATTTCATACCCATCCAGAATCGCAGCATGTGACTCGAAAGTCCCTGTAGTCGTTCATTCACACTTAGACTGATTTTGCAAATATTGTCAACATCAAGTGCTCTGTATCCGATAGAAGTATTCATCTATAATGAAAACTAAATCAACCACTGTCCAATAATGGGTGCAGTTTTAGCAATAGTTATTATTGCGACAATTATCATCCTTTTCTATAGCTGTTGCCAGATTTGTTGTTGCGTAAGAGAGCGGGCTGCTGAAAGAAACCCCATTGTAATCAGAACTTTACCACAATTTATTATTTCAGAAGAACGTAAGTAAACCAGCTTATTGTTGCAGCCCGTGCAATTCCATTGTCAAACTATATGTTTTACTCACCTTTTGATGTTGCCTACGTGTCGTTTTGTGTAATTACTATAGGTTCAGCTTCAGGAAACTTTCCACAGAACAGTCTAACTGCCTCTGCCTATCCAAATTATACACAACAACCTAATCATCAAATATCCAATATTTCCGTTTGGTCTGCAACCTCAACGCCTAAGGTTTCTCCATCACCCTATTATCAGCTTGAAGAAGATCCACCACCGGATTATAACACACTAGAATTTTCAAAATCGCCAAAATAAATTGAACTAGTGACTTGCAAAAATAGTGTGACACCATTTTAATTGTTAGAAAATACATTTTATTCCATTACAATTGAATGAGCTGTTAATTCCGAAAAAAAATGTCATTTGTATTTACCATTTTATCAACAAACTTGTCGTAATGACTTATGATTCATGAATCCAATATGTATCTTATTTGCCTTAACCGAGTTAGGTAGAAAATAGATTTTGCGTCACTTTCATTAGCATTCCGAATGCAAATCGATGGCCGATTGAAGAGGAGAACGACAGTTATTGCAAAAGGCCAACTTAGCGAAACTCGACTATTACTGAATTTGAATATATTTAAGCTGGGAATTGGAATCCAGTCATTGGATGTCTTCAACTTCATCAAAATCTGTGATGCTTAAGCAAAAAAATGGATATCGTATTGCCAGTATTGGTTTCTTCAGGGGGAATTATTTTGGCGGCTTGTTTATTAGGTTGCTATTGCTGGCACTGCAATGGAATCAAACCCAAACATTTACAAAATGTACATGAGCAAGATGTGGTAGTCAGTGGTACGTTTTTGCATAATTTATAAGGTACATTTAATTTGCGTTTGTATTTTGTATTGGTAACACTGAAGTGTAATTTATTCGTTTGGTAGGCTCTACCCATCGACAACAGCAACGACAATCCGATGAAAGGATCGAACCCGTGACAAATTCAGAAACGTATTATATTTATTCCAACCAACAAGACCAATTCAAATACGACGACGATCCACCACCTTACGAGTCTCTGACCTTTTCGAAGTAAATTATTGCCATTCATTGGTAAAGTCAACTAATTATTTGCTTATGTGATAATCTTTTACCAAACTAATGCTACATTTGAACAATTAAAATACTCCTATGGATGAATCTTAGAAACGATCGGTACAATTTAAGCTACGTATGGCATTTCCATAAATTACTCGCTTAGTGATTATTTACTATCACATTTTTGGCTAGCAATGGCTTCCACGACGGAAGCCTTCAAAGTAGACATTTTGTTTTAGTCTAGAAGTACTGAGTGCGAGTCAAAAATAAAGATAAAATACAGTAGTACACACTAATGATGTTTATAAAAAGATTGGAACTGGGCATTGGTAGTAGTAATTTCATTTCTTATTTTGTATCAAATCAAGTAATAAATTTTTTATCACGCTAAAATCATCTTTCGTCAACCAGCTATGGTCATCCAAACTCGCAACATAAATTAAAGTATCAAAATTTCCGGCTAATCAATCCAACATATACAAGCATATAAGCATGAAACCAAAATTTGTCAGATACATAGTTTGCTGATTCAATTTCCTAGAATTATTAATGAATTTTAACTCCGCCGCTTCTCGGTTTCGGTTATAATTTAGCATTCAAGTAATGACTTCAGTATATAAAAGTAGGCATTTCATTACACTCTTCGACATATGCAGGCGCGCTTTGCCATTGATTAATATAATATGTTTATTAGTCTATGAAGAATATATCACTAACTGGTTAATGTGCAATAAAAGTAACGCTCGTGGACTTAAATATAAATAAATAGTTGTTTATGTTTATTGTCACTTTGTACCCTCAAAACGAAAGTTATACAAAACCTACATGTCAATTGTATGACTTAAGTTTAAATAAATAAATAAAACAATGTATACCGTATACTAGCATATGTATAGTGTATCTACTTAATATTTAATTACCTAAAATGTATTAATCTAAGTTTGAAAAAGCAATTTGAGAAAACATCAATCAAAATTAGCGTGCAAGTTTAAACAGATGTAGCGCAAAAAATGATTGATTTAATCAAATTATGACACGGCACCAATCTGAAGCCTCGTGCTGTCATTTTTACTCCAGTTGAGAATAATATAAATGATGACTGATGACATATTTGTGAAAAACATTTAAGCATTGAAGTAATAGTTTTTTTCGAAATGTCACAAATCTGAATGCTGTTTCTCAATAAATTAGTGTGAGTTGTAAACGGTTATATGTATAAATACCTAATGTTTCACATCAGGATTGGGACTGTTGGAAATTCGTTAATACTGTGCATGTCTTGCTGAGCTACAACAAGCAAGCAGGAAAGAGAAGCAAAAAGCTTACTTTTTTCGTCTAAGTAGACTGCATGGTGCTGCAGTGACTTTCACTTACAGCTTGACGAAAGAAAAATGTCAGAAATTCTAAAACTCTACGGAAGCAACCAGAAGGTATCAGGTAGTTTTCAATGTCGTCCCCTGACATGGACCACAGCACCAAAAGACACCCATACGGGCAATCTAGTACTGCAAAGCACCATAAAAAATAAAAAACAGGCATACAGTGTGAAAATTAAATCATTTCTTCTATTTACCACCACTCAAATAATACTTTTACAGGCTGCTCATAAGATTAAATGTTTGCAAATCTTACCTGATGATGAGGAATCCAAAACAGAAATAATTCTGAGCTGGTTGACGTTCTTTTTGTTTCTCATTTTTGCTCTTATTTACCACGTTGCATGTCTAAACGTCTCTCATGAACTTGTAGCATTTATCAATGGTCTTATTGAATTCGACTGCAGACATCCAAAGACAACTGTCCCATTTTCAAAGCTGCCTTTCTTACATAAGATGACCATGGTTGCTGTGTACGCATCATCAGCCACTGTAATGGTTGTGCCGGTCTTTTTTGTCGTTGTGCTTCATTGGCAGGATCCTCACAAAGCATCTTTGGCTGGATACTGGTTAATCCCGAAAGTTAATGGCATCAAGTCTCACTATTATTTGATTGAAGTATTGTTCAATGTTGTGAAGCTAAGCGTTTTGTACTACAACTACTATGTGTTTGCTTACGGACTCGAAAATCTTTGTTTCGTGATTTTAACTTTGTACTTACTACCTATTCTGTCGCTGGCGGATAGTGTAAAAGTGTAAGTCGAAAATATTAAGACACACAAAACAAAGTTTTGAAGAAAAATTAGAAAATAAATGCTCACTTTATCATGCATATTTTACTGGTTTTCAAGGTTTGCCGAAGATTGGAATCACGGAAGTATGAAACATGGGAATATCAGAAAAAAACATTCGGTCTACAAGCGAGCATTGATCTTCAGAAATATTCAATTAATTGTTAGCATGTTTAATAATATTCAACGTGGCTCCATTATCCTAGTTCTTCTATATGCAATTGTAGTAATATTCGCATTCTGTCTGGCAACATTAGTAACTAGCAGAAATGTAAAAATTAGTGTAATAATGCTGATAGGATTATTTGACAGCATTTTGGCAATCGTTGCCTTGTTGAATGCGTTGGCTGATTTGCACCGAGCGTCAAGCAAACATATTAAGAAGATGCAGCAGGTTAGGTCTACTACAAATTTATGGACAAGGGAAGAAAAATGGGAACAAAAGTTTTACAAATCCTGCAACTCTCTGAAAGTTATGATTGGCTCTAACACAAACAACTTTGTGGATGAATTAACTCCTCTAAATTGTTTACATTTTGCAATGTCCTTAAGCTCAAGTATCCTGCTTGTCGATGAAAACAAGAACTAGTAAAAAACTACATTAGTAAATGTGCTGTAAAATTGGCATCGGCAGTTATTGAAACTTGATGAAAACTTTTACGTACTATTTTAATGAAGTTTGGGTTATGCGATTAAATGCCAAAACTTAAAATGCTACCAATCAAATGAAAGGGCTACTGTAAACGTAAAAATATATATAAAAGGATATTATAAACAAGGAAAATCGAATACAAATTAAATACATTTAATGCAATCTTTGAAACAGGAAGGACATAACTCAATAACAACTCAAAAATAAGTTACGAGACAAAAGAAAATTGTAACTACAAAAGTAAGAATAAAATTGTATTTTAAGCTTCTAGTGTAGTGTCAACAATTAGTTTAATTTTAACACAATTTAATTAGAAACACGCACCTTAGCTTTGATCATAAGACTAGATGTTTCTGCTATGAAAAATTGAATACTGTTTATGTGAAATACATTATTTCACTTCCCATGGTCTGACTGCGAATGAAAATCTTCGCTTTATTACAGAAAAGTTTCGTTTTTTTGTGAAACATTACCTTGTGAGATAGTTGATTGAAAATAAATTTGAGAAATTTAATGTCAATAGGTTATAGCACGATGAAATTATTTTTTATTTGCTAGGAAAGCAAACAGTGTTTAATTTCATGCTAACCAAAATAGGTACTATAATTTGCTAAAGTGTTTTCTTCCTTTGTTCAAGGAATAAATGATTGCATTGAAGGAATGATTGCATTCTTTCTCACACTCGTACTCTAGGAGCACCCAAATTGTAAAAAAGCCATTGCTTAAAAAAAGGTGAGACATATTGCTCTCAGCTCCAACTTCCAATTTCTCGGTCCATAACTACATCCCGATTCCTTACCTGATTATACGAAATATTAGATACACCGAGATAAAAGGGAAGATGGAAAATGATGTAAATGAAGACTCGATAAGTAAAACTCGTAACATATGTAGGTTGTTAACATTCAATTTTGCCAAAAATTGAATACTGAAGCATATGTCGTAGTTTTAACAGTACGTATGTATAATAATGAATAATGTATTGCACACAAAACACTAATTTTTACCAATTTAAAGCCACTTCTGCTTTCAGATAAACACATATTTTCTTTCACAAATGACATTAAAAATTTCCTGATCCGGTCCTTGGAACCACATACAATATTTGTACACATATAAATACTTCATTTCCTGCATTCACCTTTTCACGCAAATACTAAAATTTTGCTCCTACGTTCTTTAGAATCAAGAAGACAGAAATGTTATGGCAAACATCTTCAGGGAAATTTTCACCAATGGAATTCAGTCAAAGTTTTCTGCACGAAAAGAAAAGGCACAAAATTACTTTTCTCCAAAACGTGTCTCTGTATTTGCATATTGTCAAGCATAATTTTACTTTTTTAATCCTTATTTCTAAATTGAGCAAAATGATCAATCGAGGTTATTGAATCTACGTAAAAATATTTCATAATTGTAAAATAAAAAAATAAAGAAAATCTGAAATGTTTTTCGTTCTTTGTGTTTTTGACTTTGACCGTAGACCTCACCGCGATCCTGGCTATTTCTCTTCCTATTATGGCCGCAATTCTCATTCTACTTTGCATTTTACTCTCCTACTACTTTTGGAAGGAATTCAGAGAATTACGCTCTGATTCAGAATTGAGTGATGCCCCATTAAACGAAACTTTGCCAGCAGCGACGGGGTTCTTGTCTCCTGTTGAAACCTCGACTTCTGCCAGAGTGCAGGACGTGCATTCAAAAGAGCGGTACATTAAAAAGAAGGGCCCAGGTCATCTCGTAACCTTCAAAGAAACTAGAATTTGAGCGGCACGACCAAAATTGAAATAAAACGGGGACGAGATGGAAGTGCTTACCATACTCTTATTATTGCCATATTATGTACAATTTGAAAATATTGTGTAGATCTTGCATTTATTTATAATATGAAGTTGATATAAATTGCTACTATTTGTCCTAATGGTACTGGAGCCAGCAAACAATGACTACTTTGTTTGTTAGTATTTTTGGCTCGAAATTAATTCACTGCTTAATATTCAACATGCATTTTTGCAGAATACATTAATGCTTTGAATTGTAATTGACAATTACTGATGTGCGATGTCGCGTTTTAGCTGAAATGTTACACATTTTTTTAGAGGATATGATGTGAGCTCCTTAAAATGTATGAAATGAGACAAATAAATCATCCTTTTAAGTCATAAAACGAAAGATACTATTAAGATTCGCTATTGCATTGTTTTCTTTATTCATAAAATGGAATCCAGTATTTTTTCCTGAAACTCGATTTAAATGGATAAAATATTTCAGTGAAGTAATCGTTACTTGTCACCTTTTAAGGAAATATTATATTCAGCTCGTTTTATTCTTTGACAAATCACCTAAATGTAATACAGGTAGCCGGCACTTTAATCCCAATCATTTAATACCAACCATATAATCACCATTATTTCATCCCGCAATCATTTGATCCCCACAGGTTAGTTTCAATTACACATTTGGAACCAAAACCAAAAGCAAACACAAGTTGATACAAGAGATTGCTGAAAAAACTTGATAGCGTTAGATTTCTTCCAACCACCCACCCTGTTATAAGTCGTCATCAAAAGTAAAATGACCCACCCACTATGACTGATGTCGTAATATGTGGATCATCCCTCCGTAATTACTAGTTGTGTGTAGAATTGGTTAACTCGACATTTTCTGTCTTTCTGGTTCCAACTATTTGGAAATTTCCAGTCCTTGTTTCTTTGTTTAAAATTTCTCGTGTTTGTGATCACGTGCACCAAACGACAGCCTTAGGAGCATAAATAGGGAGGACAAGCCTCTCTAGACAGTTAAGTCAGGGAGAGGTCCTTCTAGTTATTTAAGTTTTGTTGCCCATTAGAACGCATATTTTACCTGAGCAATCAAAGGGACAACACTAGGACAGCATGGCATACCGGTCGTCAACGGGAGAGCCCAACTCCCGTATCCCATCCCGTCCTCGGTCTTACTGCAGTAAACAGTCCTTTTTACAGTATAACGGAGGTAAAATTACAAATCAGGTCAATATGCTAATCGCTAATTTCTTAAAAAATTCACTGAAGTGGAAAAGTAAAATCTTTCTTACTACTGTTGTGAGTTTTAAAACATCTTTCGTTTTCCTGAATAGTGGGGATTAAATATTGCGATTAAGTAATTAAGGGATAAAGTGACTGGGATCAAATGATGGGGATGATCTAATATTAGGATGAAATGATTGCGGGATTAAATGACAGGGATTAAAAGGTGGGGATGAAATGATTGGGATTAAAATTCCGTTAACACATCTGTGGCTATTAGCTAATATACAAATACAATGTAAGATGTTTAATTTCTAAGTATTCTAGGATATTTTCAAGTTTCAAGAAGCCTTGCAATTCAAGCCAGGTATTATCAAACATGGAATAAATTTTTAAATTAATGATTAATTTGTTAGAAAAAACGGGGAATGAAAGTTTTTATAAATATGTACGTGCACTAATGCCGTTTCCATTGTTGGTCTCCATAGGAATGATACCATTTCCTTGAGTGGAATTATTACCATTCGCCATCATTATTAAGTTGACTTGCGAGTTTCCATAGTTGATGTTATTAATACTATATGAACCCATCTGGGCCATGTTATCAGGACCAAGAGGACTGACGTTGTTTCCGAATGAAGTATTTCCCCATAAAATGTTGGCGTTTTCAGTGTTGTTGACGTGGGTGGGAAGTTTCTCAGCGTGGGAATAAGTCCAACGCGGTGGATCCTTCGGTGGCAGCGTAACTGGAACCAGAAAATAACGCGGGGCTGCAGTTGGTGGAAGTTCAGAAACGACGGCGACGTTAGTAGGTTGAGCACTGTCGATCGAGCCTTCTGTAAGAAAGAGAAATATGAAACATTATTTCACAATTTTACCCAGTGGTAATTAACTTTGGTGTAGGTACCATTCGTAGAGACTTTACCCATCTGTCTTTTTTTGTCATCACCATCAAGTGCGGCAAACACTGGCTGTTGAAGAGTGGGTTTAATACCGACATTGGAAGTAGCATCAACTTGATGACCCGCAGAAGTTACTCGGGCAAGTTCTTCGTGGTCTTTGTCAGCAGCAGGCAAACGGTACTCCATTTCGATCTTCAACTTGGTCAATTGTTCCTCCAACTTGACATTTTCCTCTTTTAGCTGTTCTACCTCCAAAATTTGATTCTTTTCCATTTCCTCCAACTGTTTGATGCAAGCTATAGCTCGTACAAGTGTCAGAGACATGCTCATCACCCTTCCATACGGAACGCTGGAATGAGTTTTCGGAATAGGGAGGAGATTTTTCAGAGAATCCAGGCAATCTTTCAAACTGGCACGTCGAGCTTTCTCCATACTGTTATGCAGATGCCTTCTTTTTTGAGCAGATGTCATAACATCCTTCAAAGACGAGGATGAGAGAGGTGCCAAGGTTCCATTTTGGTAATTAGCAACGCCATTTTGGGGAGAGGTTTCCGAAGTTTGTGAAATCCCTGCCGACGATGCCTCAAATTGTAATCCCTCTATGTCCTTCTCATTTGGTTGATTGGTACTGTTGGCAGCTCCTGTGTTTTGAGTTGGAGTCAATGGACGGACGAATTCAAATTGATTGTTCTGTTGTTGGAGTTTTATGGCGTCTTCATATTCCACGTAGTTTATAGCCGCTAATATTGCATACAGCCCGTTCTTCATGACCATTGGTTCTGATGACACCGACAACTCTTCCATGTCAAACACAAACAAATAAAGAAACGGAAATCACAAAGTGCTTTAATTTCAAAGACTGAATTTTTTTAGTGAACGAAATTTTGTTCGTAAAAAATAAAATTATATTGTACAAATATTACGTACACATTAACCAAGAGAAGCAACTGTCGGATCCAAAATCTAATTTTAGTAAACGCAAGGACATATTGGCATTTACGTCACGTCCTCCCCTCCGCTCCTCGTATTGTCTTCTTGGAATCATTGAATATTGAATACTGAAGGTCGAAAACCTAGCACCTGGCTCACACTAATGGGCTTTAATTGCTAAATGTTTCGTCATCGTCACTGCCATAACGACTTTTTACACAATGAAAGAAAGTGGACCACTAACTTTTTAATGCTTAAAATGTATAAATATTATTTTTCTTTCAAAAGACAATAGCTCTTTGAATAAATATATTCAAAGCAAAAAACGTAACATTTTTATCACTTATTTACCAATAAAAAGATCAAGCATATTACTGATATTTACTTTTTATAACTTCCTACGAGCGACTTTTGGATATTGAATTGGATGCATCAGCAAAAATTGATGATACCTAGCTTTGCTTTGGCTACCTCGTCCAACAACTGTAGGCATACTCACAAATTTTGACGTTGTCATACTAAAATCATTTTATTAAAATGGTTTCCAAACGACATTGCAGTAATTTGAAAATTACTTTTACAGATGCAACCAGTATTTGGAATGACATGACACTTCACAAACAAATGTACTTAAACAAAACTTATAGGCTATAAGCTTATTGCAATGATACTTTATGATTTGAAAATACAATGCTTTAACTTCAACTACTAATTAATAGTTGAGCTGGCTTGTAAAAATACAAAAATATAACCAGCAGGTGTGAATTCGAATGGCTGGATTATTACAGAAAGAAATTAAAAAGCAAAGAGAGCGTTTTGATGGTTTTGACTTATTTGGTCCGTCAAGTCAGCGAGCAAAAAAAACTGCGTTAGATTGGAATAGGACTTCATTCAGAACTGCAAACGACAGTGCACAGTGTGTAAATACACGTGCACTCATGCAGGCCACATGGGTCACGAGTCACGGGCAACCAACCAACATCAACTCATTTTCATCATTTCCCTAGAAGTCAAATTTCCTTGATGGTGGGCACTCTGAAAACAAAAATGACTTCCTGGTGGTTTTATCGCTTACGACCAAATTCCTACCTTTCCTGTCCTCTTGCAGAAGGTTCAAAATATTTAAATGATTCGAAACGTAGAAATCAAAATTTTCATTCAGCAAATCTGGCAAATCGTTTTCGACAGAAGAAATCAGGAAAATGTTTACTCCGTTTGAGTAATACATTCACAAAAGGAAAATTGTGCTCATGTTTGATTCAAGCTGCCCCGGTTAGTTTAAAATGATTAAATGTGTAATCAAGGGCTTACCTTGCATGCATAATTAGAAACAACGCAGTAGCTAATTAATTAAAATTAATTTGTGTTAGTAAGTAACAAAGGCTGAATAAGTGGCTAAAATACCCCAACCATTAAAATGGTTGGTACCTTTTCATCACTCATTTCATTATTTTCATTTCACAAGCACATATTATGTGCGTTTCTCCATGCACATGCTGAAAAATAAATGATGTGCTGCTTCCATCTTGGAAAGTTAGTTGAGTTGAGACTCGGAAGAGACATCCTCGCCTCACTAATAAATTTTTCGACATCAAATTGAATTGTTTGTTGTCCATAGGATGAGCCCTTAGTACAAGTACGAAGTTCAGTAAGTAAATTACTCCTCGAGACATTATCATTAAATGATACCTCACATTGCAAATAGCATTCGCAAAAAGCGGTACACATCTTATATTTTTTTTTAAATTCATACAATACTTTGGAATGCAGAATTGGTGAAATGTGCATACAAAATCTGATTAATTATCTTCCAAAATAATAAAGTAGGCTTACTGGCGTCTGTGACGAAAACTCTGTTGCTGGGCTTGGGAAAAATGCTCAATCGACAGCCAGTTTGAATGATTAGCTTTGTACGCACTTAGGTAAAGCTATCCCATATGTATTTTTTCATGTGTACATTGTTTTTGCTCCATCCCGAAAATACCAAATAAAAAATACGAACATTGTATGATGAATTTATGTACATTTATTCTCATATTAATCGTCCAGTAAAATGTCCTTGTCAAATAATAAATGTGTGAATGTGCTGCCATTCCACTGTGCATACCCAGACCAAAAAGTTCGGATCACAAATTAGTGATTGCACAGTGCAATTTGCACTTGTTGATCTTCATTGATATGAAATGCCGGGCGACAAAAAAAACACTCTCTGGTGTCCTTGAAACAAACAGTGCAAAATGAATTTTATTAAATGAGAGGAGCATTTAAGGAAGATTAGAGATACAGTGTATATATTATCTTCATGTTTTTTTAAATAATATAAAACCGTGTTCCAAAGTACAAAATGTGCATAATATGTGGTGAACGCTGTGCAGACACGGGCACAGTAAGATCGACAAGTTGGTATATATACATAGGTAGATGTATATATAGATGTATATGTAATATGTATGTATACATGTATATACGAAATTGAATTGAGTTGGCTTGTTGCTACTTGCAATTGGAATTTCCAACTAGATAAAAAGAGTCGCTCACTTTATTACCCCGTATGTAAATTAAATTCTGTGTCACTATTAATTTGGTATCTGATTGTTCAACTATTCACAGGAGAATAACCATATCCTTTTTATAAATTTTGAAAACAAAATTCTCATTTCTGTGGATATTTCAATTTATAAAATTGGAAACAAATATCACAAAGCTAGAGTGAAATAAAACAATTTAAAAGATTAATATTTGGATTTGGGACAAGAAAAATGTTTGTTTCAGTCTTTCTCGCCACTGTCATCATCGGAGCATTGCTCTACAAAATTTTCTTCTCAAACTCAAAAAGCTTTTGGGAAAAACATGGAATTCGTGAAATTGATGTTTCTCAAGCTGTAAGCAAGCTTGATTTTGATATTAATTGAACATCTCAAACTCAAAAAGCTTTTGGGAAAAACATGGAATTCGTGAAATTGATGTTTCTCAAGCTGTAAGCAAGCTTGATTTTTTTCTCACTCGAAAATCCATGGCTGACGCTGATAGCTACGCTTACATTAAAATGGGTAGTAGCGACAAATTTTGCGGAATCGTGGAAATGACAACACCTATACTGCTCGTAAAAGACATGGAACTGATCAAGAAAGTGTTGATTAAGGATTTTAACCACTTTGTGGACCGTCGCCAGATTTTTACGAAGAACGATGGAACCCTCAAAAGAGTTTTGTTTAGCTTGGAAGGAGATGAATGGAAAGGTGTGAGAGCGTCTGTTAGTCCGACTTTTACCACAGGAAAAATCCGAAGGATGATGGAGTACTTTAATGGAGTTGGAAAGGAGTGGACGGAAGAGTATACACGAAAGGCCAAATCAAATCCCAGTGGATCAGTTAACATTGATGTGCTCAAGGCCGTGAACCAGTATACCATAGAAGTTATCTCAACAACAGTTTTTGGAATGCATGCTGGCGTCATTAAAGAGTCCGAGTCTGCTTTCAATAAAATGGCCAACCGCCTTGTAGATTTTAACAAAGGGCAATTCTTCAAGTTTGCGTTAAGACTAACATTTCCAAAATTAAGTAGTTTGCTCCGGCTCACTGTCCTTCATACTGAGTCTATGACATTTTTTGAAAGGATCTTAGAGCAAGCTTTGAAGTCTCGACTGAATGGTGAAACGAAACGTAATGACTTTTTACAGTTAATGGTGGAGGCACAAAAAGGAGAGTTGAAGGCTACTGCTTCTGATGAGTTGAGTAACTTTGAGAGGGAAGCCGAGATTTCAACGGACGGTTCAGCAAAAAGTCAATATCTCACTGAGGAAATTATGCTTGCTCAATGTATTCAGTTTTTCTTTGCAGGGTTTAGTACAACCAGCAATTTCATTACGTTTGCCTTGTACTCGCTGGCACTGAACCCAGAGGTTCAGGACAAACTGAGGCAGGAAGTAAACAAAATTGTAAAAGAGGATGGCAACTTGGATTATGACGATGTAGGACAACTGGTTTACATGGACATGGTTGTGTGTGGTATGTTATGCAATTTAGAAATCAGTGAAAACACTTACATATCGTTAAATTTCGGTAAAGGAACTTTTGGGTCGGTCACAGAGATTTTTTTGGGGGCATTTCAGAGGTTTTGCGAAAATTTCCTGCTGTTGCCAGACTGGAACGAATTTGTGTCAAGGACTACAGTGATTCCGAATCTGGACTGGTGATTCCTAAAGGAACCGTCGTTGCCGTTCCAATTAGTGCTATTCATCATGATGAACAATATTACGAAACACCAGAGAAATTTGACCCGGAAAACTTTTGGCCCGAGAAGAAAGCAGCAAGAAATCCTTATGCATTTATGCCGTTTGGAGTGGGACCAAGAAACTGCATTGGTATGATTTTTGTGTGGCTGAGCATAAGTTACATACAAGTAAATGTTCCTTGAACTTTATAAAGCATGTTGTTTTTTCAGGTATGCGCTTTGCTCTGATAGAGGTGAAATCAGCACTTGCTCACATGGTTCATAGTTTTATAATCAAGCCTACTACGAAAACTCCCGTTCCACTGCAAAGCCAAGCTGCAGGATTAAATGTGATCCCGCCGAAAAAGTTGGAGCTTGAGCTGACTCCGATTCCGAAGAAAAGATAAAATTTATAAAAATAAAAATCACTTCCAAATGTAAATTCAATTCAAGACTGTATTTCAAATCATTCAATGACAAATCCACTCTATGTAGAAATTCATTAAATTTATGAAAAGTAGGTTCTAAATTACCCATGTACCAATGATTTGCACTAAAAAAGGGTTCAAAGGTACTGGGTACAGTCATGTCATACGTAACATTACATATATGGTATCAATATAATAAATATATTTTCAATGTCAGACAATTTGCAAACTTTTTAAATGCTAACTTTGCTACCTTAAGAGTTGAGCACAATTTTAAAATTTGAAAATGTTTTTGTGTCATAATACCACATAAAATGTAATCCTCTTGTGAATTGCTCTCAGGACATAATACGTAATAATATATCAATGGTAGAAAGACAAGTTGTCTGAGATAACCATGCAATGACAGTGCCTTTAGAGCTTCGCATAATTGGAAAAATCATGAGTAGAAAGAAACAGCGCATGTAAGAGAATTGTACGTTGATGGTTCTCTAATTTAAAACCGTGAAATCTCTCTGAAAGCGGTGCAGAAAATTGCAGTTTTACATATGCATAGAAATTTAATTTTATGTATGTACTCCATTTTTTTATCAAAATATTTCCATTCCACGTTCTTCTCTTTGCTACAGTTGTATTGAAAATTTGACCTCATTACCATGCATGTCATTATTCCCAAAGTCGTATGTGCCCAGAAGTCTAGAAACTCCTTTTCTTCTACTTTCCCCAGTATCACTTTTTTATACTCTTAACAAATAAATGTTATCTTGAGATAAAACTAATAAGCCGCTCTTAATTTTCTGGTTAAAGTTTTTTCAGTAAAATATTGGAGCCCGAAAATTTGAAATTTGAACAGAACGTGGTGCTGGCGTTGTTAGTTCCATGTGTATTCATTGCATGCTTAGAATATGTGTAGTGGGTTTGTGAAACACCAGCACAAACCCAAACGTGAAAGTGCTTACGGTAGAAACAATACGTAGGCATAGAAAATAAAATTTTTTAATTTAAAGCGTCATTTTAAAGTATTTAGGTACTTTCATAACCTGCCTAAATATTTAAAAACTACATATTGTACTTATGTAGGTTGCATGCTAGCGTTGTAAATATAGTTTTTTATTATTATTTGAGTCTTTATGGGCTAAACAATATATATAAACTGAGTTTACACGCTAGAGAAGACTTTTTATCTGTACCGGAGGTTGTTCTGCTACTTACAAGGTATCCTTGTGGGTTGTAAACACAGAACAGGATAAAATGGACCATTATAGGTAGTTTGCAAACGCAGTTAATTTACTATGCTAGTTACTACGAAATGGCCTACCCCAATGGCAGAAATCCCAAGCAAAAACACTGAAAGTTTACCATTTAACCTTCCTGTACAACACTATGAGAGCAAGAGAGTTATGCATTTTCCTTTGTCCTGTTATTTTCTCATTACTCCTAATCAAGCATTACAGAACCGTTCTAATTTCTTCCAGTGTAATGCAAACACTTGGGTTTCCCCTCATGATGTACATTAGGTACCTACATACGTATAAATGCCCATTCTCTTCTCAAAATTCTTGCAAATTGAAAGCAAGGAGCAAAATATGAAATTGCATTGATCTGAGAGAAGATAAGAGGAAAAAATACCTGGCTCCCTCAATTGTACTAGGCAGTTTAAGAGTTCTAATCCAGGATTTTCACTTGGGGGTTCTCCTCTTGTGATAGGCTATTTGACTTCAACACGCATGAATGAACTCCCCATGTTCTGAACTACCTGTTATGGTAAATTTTCTTCCCATTCTGTGTTTGCACCCCACAAGGTTACCTTGTGGGTTGTATTTCATATAAAGATGCACAGGTATGTTATCTTCAGTTAATTGCATAGTGGTATTTTCGCTTCCAACTTAAACTTTTGTGAAAAACCCCCATAGTTAATTAAAAATATCCTCCAGCGATACTTGTACGATGGCCTCTTTTATATTTTATTGAACTTTACAAAATTACAAAAAGGCGTAATCAAACTGGCTTCAAAAGCTGATTCCCTGAATTTGCTTAAAAAAAGTCGATATCTGTTTTCTTCAAAATGTAAATATAATATATACTTAGGTACTCAATTTCAATTACACTGAAAACTATTTACATAGGTAAATTATTTTTTAAACTGAAATTTATTTGTCCTGTATTTTTTACAGTGCAAAAATTATGGTTATGGTTTGGTCTAAAATCCACCTAATACAAAAAAGAAATGATCCTTGTTTTAGGTAAAGAAAATGACCCATATGCACTCTCATATCTTGACATGATAGCAAAAATTTTCTTTGATAAGGCCTTTGTTCAAATTTAAGCAATCGCTTAAGATTTTGACTGCTGTCAAGCATAAGACCCCCACCACCGAGTATAAAGTACATCCAGCGTAGTAGAAGTAATGCTCCTCCAATCATATTGACAAGCAAGAATGGGGTGATTCGTTTCCCATTTTTAATTAAAATGCTGAACATTGCACAGAGTAGTAGGGAGGCAGAAAATATAGCCACTGAAAATATCCTGTTGCCAATGCAGCAATTTCCGATCTGCGCAAGAGTAAAAAGGCTCCGATAGAGGCGCAATGGTTCATCACTAGCCAGTTCCTTTGATTTTATAATAATCTTCTCCCTAAAAGTAGAAAAAACAGGAGCGATTAACAACTTAAATTATGTTAAATTAAATTATTATGTTAACACAAGCTAAATTTATTTGGTTAAATACGTGATAATGGTGGTCCAATATCTCATCATTACGATATAAATGGCCATGACGATTATTATGTACCCATTACCATGTACAGTAATAACACTCAAATTAAGCTCATATATGGCAAAAATTAGAACACCAGGAATGGAATTGTACATGTACTCGGGAAGAAACTGAGAGCCCCAATATCTTGCGCTCCGTCGATTTTCAAAGTGAAGGGCCATAGGAAAAATTTCTTGAAAGGCGAGAAATATCGAACCCAATTTTACTCCTCGATTTAGATGGTTGATAATACGCTGTGAGGATTCTGAGTGCCACTGTCCAAAGCTATCTGTAACGTATGCATTTACAGAGATGCGATATTTAAAAACCCAAATTTTGTAGCCAGCTTGAGAAAGTATGCTAATAAAAATACTAATTTGCAAATGCAACCTTTCCAGATTCGTTCTGCTCTGGTTAAAGTGTTGATAACTTGCACGGCTCCTTGCCAGTCCACACAAACGACCCATATTATAATGCAGCATAGTACCCTAGAAACAGTATGGACCCAAAAGTCCATGAACTCCTTTTCGCCAACAGTCAAAAGTAGAACACTTCGCGATGCTATGAGCAAATATATGTTATCCATAGTAAGCATAATTAGTCGAAAGTACCACAGTGACAACGCTAATTTGTTGGTGGTGACCCGTAGAGTGCGATTAGATTTGATATAGAATACTGGCAAAGACCGGAATATGGTTGTGACCCGGACAAAGAATAGCAACCATTTTTCCCACGGGTCCATTTGACGCTTTGGGGTTACTTTGGGTGGAATATAAATTATTTTGTCTAAATTTGCAGACAATGCTCTAATGCAGCGATTTTCAGGAAAAGTTTTCTTTTCTCCAGAGATTGAAAGGACAGAAATTTTGTTCAATTCTGACATTGCACAGAAGCCGCTTGCGATAGAAACTACTGCTTGAGAAAATTTTGAGTGAATACTAAAATTAAACTAACCGTTTAATCAGAACTGACTTACAATTTAGGAGCTTTTTGTTGTACGTAGGTACATTTTATTACAAAATATGAAAAATAAATAAAGAAGCTAAAATATTACTTCTAAATAGTTTGAACACAGTCTAGTACCAGATGAATATTTAATCGCTTGAGCATTCTATTTGATATTTTAAATAATCAAATATTCGTGCATGAAAATAGTTTAAAAATTTTGTTTGGTCTGGTTCATGGGTCATACACGACACGAGTGATATTACTTTATTATGGTACTAGCCTGAATCAGTTTTCTTAAGGATGTCATTTCATTACGGGAATGATTTCACTATTTCCAATATACGTATGTAATACGTAATAGATTTTTATTACTTTTTGGCTTCCAAATTTTAGCTTGCTGTGGACAACATTTGAAATTGTGTATTTTTTAAATTTCAGGTACATACCTAGCTAAGAGAGTATAAATTTGAAAAAAATGTGAACTTTTGTGCTATATGCATGGGTTTACGCGTGTAATGTTTTTCAGGTTGATTTTTAGATACCTACATAATACCAACTGTTTAGCTGTCAAATATTTAGTTGCTTTCAAATTGAATTCCAGGTAAGAGAATAAATTTTTTATACCGGAATGTTGTATTTATTTGGCATTAACTTTTATGTCTTACATCCCTGATCAGATAAGCTAGTGTAATGCAGATTTGCAGTAAATCTGTCGTTAAAGAGTTTACTACAAGGGTGTAATGTTCAAATTTCGTCTTGCCATGCCATTAAAAATTGAACTGATTACAACTAATGTACCCTTACTCAAGCTTACACAAGATTTGACCTGAGCAAAGCTTTTTTAACCATTTTATGACATTAACAGTTCAAGGCCAGTTTTCCTCTGAAGAAACTAGAACGAGTGCATAAAGTTAAATAAAAGGATTTCACAACATTGCTATTCGACAGCATTACCTACACACGTTATCGTTGCTGTATAGAAGGGAATTTACAAAATAAATTACCAGCCAAGTAATTCTACAAGCTCAAAGCTCAATCTATAAAAAAATTAAACCAAATTTTGAATTTGTGTGTGTATGAAAAATAATACCATCAAAATTACTAGTCACTACAAATACACAAATGTTTTAAGACTACTGCAATACGACTACCCCTTTAGTCTTTTCGATTTATATAAGTACATGATATAGTATGGAAAGTCTATCGATTCTAAATATGTAGTAGAATGATTCTTCCGTCTTCCGTACAGGATGAAATGAAGCTCTCCTGCGATCTGTTCTATTCTCATGTTTTTATATCCACGGTAAATGAAACACAGTTTGATTTTGCTTTGGATTTTTTAATATACTGCCAGCAAGTAAAGCAACCTATAAAATCTTTTGCTTCCAAAATGCCTTTCCATATTATTTTCCATTTCATATAAAAAACAGAAATTTAAATATTTTTTGATGTGAAGAATCTTACAAAAGATCAATTAGTACTGTTGCCATTTGTGTATTAATTATATTTCCATTCAACTTAGAAATTGAGAGTCTATGTACAATTTTTAATACGAGAATATACACTGGTTGCTTGTTGTGACAATCGATCGATGTTTAACATAATATCGACTTGGCTTCTCTAAAAAATCCAAACATCACATATTTGAAATTTGCAAACACAAACAAATCTAGCAGTTTATATTTTCAGCAAAAACAATCCTTAATCTAATTTGAAAATAATAGTTCAAACTATAATGTATGTCGTTTTCAAAAACCAAACATGAAATAAACTAAACAAATATTATAGGCACTAATGTTGACTAGTCATGAAGCTTATAAGCATAGATGCTATACATTGGAATTGAAAGCAAATGAAATAGTCTATATAATTGAGAGACATCAAACGTTATTGATGGCAGATATTACGTTCAAAAATGTTTTGCTTGAAACCATCTAACAGTTTGGTATTTATACAATTTGAGCATAATAATCTTTTTGATTAGAATGGCGACCTGGGTTGTACGAATTCAAACCCCAAGCTTTTTCTTTGCTTTCTATTCGATTTTTGAACATTCTTTCATTTGTTGTTTCTGGAAAATGTCTCCTATAAAATCGAGATGAATGTAAAGAAAAAAATTAGGGGCAAAATGGTTAATTCGAAGCAAAGTTCATACTCTGGAAGTGTCCAGCCATTGCGGTGGGAACAATGGGGTATACAAATGATAAAAATTGGAAGGGCACATAAGTCTCTTCCAGTTTTTCACGATAGAGCTAATTGTGCTATGCGTGTCACACAGAAAAAAAGCTTCTTACTCACGTGGTACTTTAGACTAGCCATTTTAACTTTAGATAACATATACTTGGCAATTATTTCTCAAAACGTTACACTGGAGTCAGTCAATGAAAAAGAATTTCTGGATTTCTGGATGCACACAACTTCACGGATAGTAGCTTGTGTCATCATGTGGACGGTAGGACTTGATTGGCAGAAAATAGTGCAAATTGGAAACACGGTGACCAAAACTGGAAGGTCCTGGAGTGGTATGCATACATAGCATTGCTTCAAAAAGTTGCATACCTATATGTATGTTCATTTATTAAAACAAGTTTTGCAACTTTTCAGATAAATTTGGTCATTGGGGTGACGATTTCTCTGGTCCACTTGAAAAACAACTTCGAGTAGCAGCTCACCTTTCTACAATCTTTGTCTCATTGCAAGCATTTTTACCCTTGGCAATGCACTTTGAAAACCGACAGAGTGCCAGATATTGGGGATCGCAGCTACTTCCCTCAACAGTGTACAATTCCGTCCCTTGTATTATATTTTTTGCTATAAATGAGTTTTTGATGTCAGCATTTGCAATTCAGAATTGCGTTTTAGTAATTTACGTCATGGTTGCATTTTTCGTGCTCATGAGATTTTGGACAACAAGCATAACGTAAGGAACAGCAAAAATTATCCATTAATTTGTTATAAAAAATTGCAGCTAACGTTTAATATTTTATTCAAATTTTAGCCTCAAGTTGAAACGGTTCGAAGTAATGCCTTGCGAAACGCCACTTCTTCAGTACCGGTGTCTACTTGCACTATCCTGCATCGCAAATGGGTGCATTGGTACGGCCATTCTTCCCACATTGCTATTTTTGGCTGCATTTCAAACTTCCATTATATTTAGCCGTTTCATCAGAAATGGGTACATGTTATCTCCATTTGTTTTCATCAACTTGCTTCTGGCAGCATTGCTGCTAATTATTGGATTGTACCTAACACTTAAGGTTGGCGGCCATATTCTGAAAGGAAGCCAGGATTTTAAAAAATTGCTGAAAAAAAATTGTCCATTACATCAACAAAAACATGTTCGGTCGTTGCGAGAAATGAGAGTTGATGTGGGCGGGTATTTCTACATAAAACAGGGAACTTTTGCAACATTTATGAGATTTATGGTTGATCAAGCGATTACCATCGTATTTGCGTTTTAATATTTGTACAGTATCCAGCTTTATCGATTGAAGCATAAATCATAAAAATTGGTCAAATTATTTTCCTTTACGCATTACTAAAATAGATACCTGATTATTGCCTATCTATGCCAAAAAAATGCTCTATACTTATTCCAACTTTGATGCAGTTGTCCTTTTGTTGATAATTGTGTTTGAATGAGCATATTTGTGTTTGAATGTTTGGTAAAATAAATTGTAATTTCATATGAACAGTTTAAAAGAGGTAAAACATATTTTTTTCAATTCTATTCTAGATATGTTAGAGATTAAATAAATTGTCGTGATAAAATTTACTGTATTTTAATAAATTTTGTTTAATTTCGGATTTAAATTGTTTACCCGTTGATAAAGCTGGTAACATTCAATATGTCCGAGCTGCATATAAATATTGTGATATATGGAACCATTAAAATTTTATTAATAGTTTGAAACATGAAATCGAACCGTGTTAGAGTGACCAGAAATGAAATGAATTTTTAGTCATCCTTTAATTTAAACTCTGGATGATTTTCAATTCTAAAAAATAAAAAAAAATGACGTATGCGAAAATTCCTTAGAAAAAAATAATTAGACCCTCAACATAAATTAGTAGTAGCAGTAGTAATCAGAGCGCTCACCCAGGAAAAGCATTTTTCCAGTCGAAAGCCCAGCTTCCTTCTTTTCCACTATCCAAAGAGTCTAATTTTTCCATGTCCTCTGCATCCAGTTGAAAGTCAAAAATCTGAAGACGTAATGCAATGTAAAAGTGAAAAAAAGTTTTCTGATAATATTTTGGCAATATAAAAGGTCGGTTCATTTACTTGTTGAAAAAATGTTACGAAAACAAAATTATTTTCACAACCTTAAAGTTGCTTTTGATTCGAGGCCAGCCAACGCTTTTCGCCAAAACGACAATTCCCTGCTGGGCCAAAAAGCGGAGAAGTATTTGACCTGCAGTCTTGTTATGCTTCTTTGCAACCTCAGCAACAATAGAATTATCCAACAATGCTGGAACCTTTACTTTACTAAAAAAATTGAAAATCCAGTAGCGTAAATATAAATAATAGCCTCTACAAATATTTTAAGCTTTCAGCTTACTTATCCACGTCATTTTGAGAAACCAGTTTTTTCTCTACATAGTATGCCTTCCTTCCCGGAGATCCAAACGCCGCAAATGCACAAACCGTAATACCATGCTGTGCGCAAACTTTGCGCAGTTCCTTTTTCGGATAGTGTGCATTCAACTCCACCTGGATATTTGCTGGTTTTATCCTAGCTCCCTTGACAATCCTTTCAACTTGTTCTGGTGAATAGCTTGAAAGTCCAATTGCCTTGGTTTTCCCAGCATCCACTTGAGCTTCCATTGCTGCCCACGTTTGTTCCAATGAAGTGGTCAAGTCTGGAATGCAGTTTCCGTTTACATCTCGTTTCGGCCACTTTCCATCCTCTGCCACTTCTAACGTGGCTGGTTGGTGAATTAAAAAGAGATCCACGTAGGATAGCTTCAAATTCCTAAGAGACTGCTCCAGAAAATCTCCCACTCGCTCGTGATGATTCCCTTCAAAGCTATTTCTAACTCTTTTGCGCTGTCGCTCTAGATCAATTTTTTTCCATAATAGTCAGTTTATTCAAAGAATCGATGATAATAAAAGACTTTTTATGAATTTAATACCTGCCACATTCCATACCCAATTATGGGCATATGCTGCCCATTTTCAAATTCAACAAAAGTTTTCATGGTTATTTTTTTGAATACTGATAACTCCTGAATCAATTATCTGGCACTGTTGAAAAGAAAAGACGGCAAATGCTCAAACCGCAAGCCTTTTTGAACACACTATGTTTATTATTTGTCCATTCTAATACTAAGTATATCATATGCTTCAATTAACAAGTTGCATAATCATACATTTAACACCATGTGATAATAATTATAATATATGGATACATCAGTAAGTCAATTGAAAAAGTTAATTTGTGCCGACTTTATAAATCTAAACTGAATCAATAACCACTTATCTGTACATATGCGTATGATTAATTTTATGAAGCCAGGCAGAGTTGTGTGCAAGTGTGTGTCTGTCTGTCAAGCAGTGCTTACTTTACTAAGCACTAAAGGGTCTGTTCTACTACTGCCAACTACGTAACTATATTGACAGGCAGACTTTTTAGGTCAACATCCGTCTTGGTTCACACCTGACCTTCTGTGACCTGTGATATGGGGAAATAGCTAGCTATGCCAAATTGATTCTTGGCCCGGCTCAAATTCTTTTACGAAAATTTAACATTTTTTGTTCTGTTTCGAGCAGCAGCAGCATTGTTCCTGTTCTAACTGTTGATTGGAATGGTTAAAACCATTTGACACTTTCTTCTCCTCTATAAATTTCCCATAAATTTAATAAATTTCAAAATCATTTTTACACCGAACACGAAAGTTATCAATTTGAGTTTAACATCTTTTCGCTTATCAGTTTGTCAATAATTATTCAATTAAAAGCCGTACATTTTTGCAGTACAGTAAGGTGATCATTTTCACACCCTGCTTATTGTCAACTATCGATAACACCAAGAATATTACTAGCTGATAAGCTTTTATACCACAAACACAAGTAACAAAACCACTTGATTGCCAATGCCAGCGATGGAGCACTGATAGGACGCACATGTATATGACAGTTGGTATTATATAGTAGATATTATCAATTATGTACCTAACAGGTCATTCAGTTGGAACGTTATTCTAATTGTGACACGCCTTTTTCATTACTGCTCAACCGTCAAGTTTTTGATGTTTTATGCTCCTTACTCTACAATTTGCAGAGTAATTTGTTAATGCTTTGTTTTCTTATGGAAGGAACTTAGGACATGAAAACTCATTATTTCCGGTAAAATTTATCTTTTCGTATCAGATAGAAACAGTTTAAATGTTATACAACATTAGTAATGCTGCATTACATCGCTTACACAAATGCCAAAAAACAAAAAGAACGCACAACGCACCGGATCAGTATGATTAAACGGTCAGGGGCTGCTGCTATGATGAGCTAAACAACGCTTGGAACTTGGAATGAATACCATTTTTGTTATGCTTACGTTGTCAAGGCTACCAAACCTTCTTGCTACTCAAATACTTGTGTGTGGGTGAAGAAAAGAAACCGACGCATATTCCCAATTTTTAGCAGGCTACTGCTACTACTGCTTACCTATATTGCTTTTCTCGTCATTTTCCCCTTCCCAGTTTTTCCATTGACAAAGTTAAATGCAAGCAGCTGGAGATTTATCTGGATAAAAGCTTTCCAGAACAATCATTACGGAATATTTTTCAGTAACTTATAAAAATGGGGGATGATATAACAGCGTCAATAAAAATAACACAGGATCAGCTAGGGAAATTTGTGAAGAAGCCTCCTTTGACAGACAAAAATTTGTCCCGACCTCCTTTTCGATTTTTACATGACATTGTTCATAATGTGATTGATTCGACTGGGTTTATGAGTGGGGTTTTTACCCCGGAAGAGTTGGACGCGTCAAATGTTACAAGTAGAGAAGCCAAGTCTGCATTCATGCAGAAAGTGGTACAAGCTGTCAGTAAGTTTAAGCTTAAAACGCTTGTAGACCAGTATATTTGCACAGGCATAAATTTTTGACCATTCAATATTGGAAAAATGATGTTATGCATATTTTTAATACCTGGAATTTTTAGAGGACAGAACAGGCGAAGATGTTCCCGTGAAGGTTTCCAAAGTTTTGGCTGGATTAGAGGCAGACAAAACTAATGGCATGCTACAGGCCCTGGCAAAAGCAATTGAAATTCACCAACAGGAGGGCGGAGGAGGTGCTCCATCAAAAAAAGCAGGTGCTGCCGGTGCATCAAAGAAACCTGGCGCTGCTTCCAAATCAAAAGCAGGTGGAACTAAACCAGACCCAAAGAAGCCTGGAGCCACCAGTAGAGCTGGTGCTGCAGAAAAGAAAGACGGTGGTTCTGGTGGTACCAAAAGAACAATCAGGGATCCCTCCCCAACGGCTGCCGGAGGAAGTGGAGGAAGTAGCGGTAGAGCTAAACAAGGAAAAAGCAGTGACGCTTTGGGGAGTTCGGGATCAGTTTCAAAGTCCAAAAGTGGTACTAAAGCTTTAAAGTCACAAGGAACAGTAGATGTAACACCTCCACCAGCCTCTTTGGAGCCCAGTGTGCCAGAAAGTTTGGTAAACGACGAAACCACAAATGAAGCAGCAGCATCTTCAAACAAGCTGCTAACAAGAAAAGAGTCTTCACTAGAACTACTTGGATCAAAAAATAAGGAAAATGAAAACGGTGAAGACGGTAAGGAGGAAACAGTTAATTTTTAACTCACAGCAAATAATAAATGCACCATTTTGGCATGAAAATTTACTAAAGCTTTTTTTAAAAACAAAAAAAAAAATTAAAAATGAAATTGTAGTTTCTTATTTTAGAAATCTATTCATCTATTTATCTATAAAACCTTTCTGATAACCTTGTGCTTTTTATTGTCGTGGAATGCTTTTTTGCTCGTGACGGTAATTAATTATTTATGCATCGTACCTTTTTGAATTCTTGCTCTATCTCTATCAACTCTCTTCTCACTAACAAAACATTTAGTGGACTTGGACAACAACGACATTGTTGGACCAGCTCCTCCTCCATCCTCTGCTACTGTTTCCAGTAGTGGTGCTATTAACAATAAAAGTAGTAATAACAATGGTGATGATGCTAATGCTAATTTTGGATTGCGTACTAATGATGATAATAATTATGCTGCGTCTCCATCTGCCCTGGTGAAACCAAATATGCAAACTTTGCCGGCTCCAACAACTCCAATTTTAACTGACGCTGATGCTGTCATTGCAACAATGACACCACCACCAATGATTGCTGAACAACCGCTGACGCCTACTCACAAATCAATGTCATTGACACCAACACCGGGACCATCTTTGACACCCTCACCATCACCAATCGGATTAGGTGCAAGGGGACGTCCACCTTCCGGGGTGGCTAGTGGCAGTGGAGGACCAAGAAGCTTGAGTAGGGAAGCTTCAGCAGAACAACAGCAGGGCAAAGGCTCACCGTTTGGCTCGGCATCCATGTGAGTGATATTATGACCGAGTCTGATTAGCATTCACCATTGTTTTTTTACATTTGGCTTTTGTAAAAAATTTGATTTATTCATGTAGTGGTGAGATTCGACCGCCAACTGGTCAACAACAGCAAGTGCGATCCCGCCCAGACACTGGAACTAGTGGTCGATTATCAAGTGCCCGACCTCCCAGTGCCAGAAGAGCACCACCACGTCCTAAGAGCTCAATAGTACGAGAGGAAGTGGAGCCATATCGTCCCACAACTGGAAAGGTAACCCATGTTATAATGGACAATACTGAGGAGCCTGATGACGACGATAACTACGTAGTACGTGAGGTAACCGTCACAGCTGCTTCAAAAGCACCTGGGCTGTCAGATTTGGATGAAACCCCGGAACTGGGAATCATGGGAGGAGGTGGAATGGGTGGTAGCACTGGCGAGCTTGACTCGATTTTGCCTCCCGATCAAAGAGGACTTTTGGTTAATCAAATTTTGGAAACCCAAAAGGAGCTGGAAGAAAAAGGGAAAAGAGGCGATGGGGAGACACCCGTAATTGAGAAAAAGTTGAAGGAATTGAGTGTTGCGGAAATTGACAAGTTGAAAAATTTAATTCAGTTGTGCGCGAGAAGTGCTAATCCATTGGCAAAACTGTTGGATTACATGGCTGAGGATGTAGACAGTATGCAAAAGGAGTACAAAATTTTTAGAGAAGAGTCAAAAAAACTGGGTCTAGAACTGGAAAACGCAAGAGGTGATACTGAAAAGTTTCTGCAGAATTTAAAACACGATCTGACTGATATTGAGAGAAAAATTAAGGACAAAGAAGATGCCATTTTGGCGTCACAAATGAAGATTATTCAACAAGAGGAAAGAATCGAGGAAATTGTTCTGGGTTTTGAGCGAGTCCGATCGGGAAAAAGTATACAAGCGGCGAAAGAGCATATGCCAAGTGCAGATGAAATTATGGCTCATATTCAAGGACAGGCAAGCACAACGCCTTCTCTATCAGGAGGTGGGGGAGGAGGATATGGATTTGGTGGCCAATCCTCAGCATTTACATTTTCATCAGTGGGACCTTCCATTGGAAGCACGCCAAGCTCAGCAGCGAGTGGTGGACAGGGCAATGAACCATTTAAAATACCTGATAGTTTTTCTGTCAGTCCGGGAATTGGTGGAAATAACGAAGCAACCTCCCCATTTAGTCGAGGGCGAATGTGGTCGTCCACCGGAAATAATAATAATGGTAGTCTGGGCAATAATGCAACATTCGACATAATGAATTCTGTTGATGAAGACGACGATGAAATGAGAAGCATAGGATCCGCTACTGCAAAGAGAAATACAGGAAGAAGTGGTGGTGGCAGTCTTGTTGGAGGTTATAGGAGAAGTGCAACTACCATGGATTATCCTTTAGAACCTGGCGGAGGTACTGGAAGAATGGATGCAAATAATTTCAACCCATGGAGCTAGTAAATTTCCATGTGATCAAAAAAATTCTTGGTTATAATTATGTAGTTAGTGTTAAAAAACAATACATGTACCTTTTTAACAATAATTGACTTAAGTACTTTTATGTCTTAAAGCAGATATGCAAACATTCCGTTACATAACATTCCGCACACACAAATATAACAGTTAACCTAAAATTTTTGTTTTCCTAATGTTGGATGCAATTAAACGAATAGTGATGATGGAATCATACTTATTCATTACCAATTAATATTCATTTAAATCAATCGGGTAGGCGAAACCTTACAATGTATAGCAATGTAACATAAAATAAAATAAAAACACTTGAAAATTGCCGTGGAGCATCATGGTTAAAATATTATTTATTCAATTCAATTCAATTCATAGTGACAAGTACTTTGCAAACATGTCGTCACAACAATACTGATCGGTCATTAGTACTTCGGCAGCCTGCCCATAATCATTTAAAAATGCATCTAGACGTTTTCGTAAATCCCAAAACAATTCCTGCCCATAAAAGTTTGACCTTTTTTGCTCAACATTTTCAAACAAACTGCATATTATAAAAAGTGATTAATACTATAAAGTAATAGGTATTAAAATTTTCCCTGTGAAAAAGTCACTTTAAAATTTCCTAGTCTATAAGTTCCTTTCATGAAATCTCCAATAACAAACAACAGTTTTTTTCTACAACAACTGAAATATTATTGCAATAAGAAAGTTTCACTGCAAAAGTTTGTGAATTTGGGATGTGGTGGTTCAGGACGCTTGAAAAAAACGAAACCTTTTTTTTGCAACAGGTTTGATTTCTTAAATTGCATGCATGCAAGCATAAAATTGTTCAGTGTACCGTGGCCATGTGCACTGAGATTTAAGCGTTTGTTATTCTGCAATTATTATGAATGTTGTATCATCAAAATCATTCTGTTACATCATGTGTTGGTTGAAACAAAGAATCTGGTCAAACAAAGCAAAACTGTGTCTAGCCGCAACATGTGGATAAAAAAGTTTGTTTGTATGGAATGGTGCTTGTTGCTTCTGGTCTGCTAATATTCAGCATTAAACGCGAGAAGAAAAAGGGGGCAAAAATGCATGCTGCTACACAAATTATGTGAAGCAGTAACATACTGTAGTGTGGTTTGCTGCAAAAAATAAAAATGTAGCAAACAAATCCAGAAGAAAATCATGGAGAAAAATATGTACATATCTTGGAAATATTTCAGAACGCTATTTTAACAAAAAATGATTTTGAACGAACGGTACAACCCACACCCCGGTACAGCTACAAAAGACAAATATGTAGTTCTCAGTTGAATTAAAAAATACAGATCCATTTAAGTATTGACGTGTTTTTTGTCATGCTTGAAAATTTGTCCAGTTGTGTTATGGTATTGTTTATTATTAAGCTTATATAAAAGCGATTTTGTTTGATAGTTAATAACGGGGTGAAGGGAGACTAGGTGTAGAAAAAGTAATAATGGGCTTTGGACAGTGCGTACCTTTTCGGCAAAATATTATAACGACGTTACTTGCTACTACCCTTAGATCGATATCCACATCTCTATATTTTTTTATTTTCGCACGACCCCAAACTAGTACGGAGAAAAATGCCTTTTTGTTTTAAATTATCTCCTGTCGGTAACAGCTTTTCTGTAAATAAACAGTGCTATTGGCATTGTTAGCATTTTACTGCGGTTTTCTATTAACTTTACTTGGTAGCTACTCCGAAAATTAGTTTTTAATGAGTATATTAAATTTTTATGCTTGGCAACAATACGCTAACGCTACTGGTACTGCAACAGGGTGGTATAGTAATGACCATACTGGCATTAGATTGTGTGTGCACAACTTTTTCATGCTGCTTTTGTCACCCTTACGATAACACAAAATGATGATGCATTCGTAAAATGAGTTCGTTTGTTCAGCAAAACAAGATAGGTAAGTAAACCTTGCAATTTTTGATTTGTACGTGTCGTGTAACTCGTGTAAGTACACATCACAGCAACTAAGCATTTTTGTTGCCTACACAACCAGATCCAATGGAGAAACCAACGAGAATTTTTATGTGTTGACGATGCAATGTGCAAATGTTCAAAATTGAAAACCTTTCTAAAAAAATTTATATGAAAGCAAATATTATGCCTCTTGTACCAGGGTTTGCGTTTTTCCTAAATTTCCCATTGAACAAATTAGCAATTATTTGCCAAATTTCTGGTTGATACAATAAATCATTTAGCGACAAAACCCAATTTGCTAATTCCACCTTTCATGACTGAGGGATGCAACTTTATGCTACGAATATACTGAAAATAGCACAATGATTTCAATTCTGTTAATGCATAGAAGGGCAAATGCTGCTGGAGTATTCTTTGTAAGTATTTAAATTAATGAAATTCCACTATTTCCTTTACTTCACATAATCTAAGGTAGGTTTTAAGTTGAATTTGATTTCATATGGAACACTTATGATGCAAAATGCTAGGACGTTCAGTAATTGCGGAAATTGCATTTACGGTAAGCTTTCAAAGCCAAGTACCATCGTGGGCTCACCCTAAACTGTACGTACAAAGAATATTTTACGTGACCTGCTTTTGATCGGATTGAGCCGTCAGTCACCAAAAATTTCCACAGCTTTATTTTTATGTTGACTAATTCGATTTATCAATGGTATAAATTAGTGTGACTAATTAGCCTTTTTGAAAACTGTATGTTATTATAACCACAAAATTGCTGAAGTGTCAATTATCCGTTTAATGTTCGCAACAATCGGATGTAATTTCATTAAAATACATATTTAAGCACATATTCATCCAGACTACCAAACTGGAAGTGGTTAATTTTAATGAATAACCTCACTTTTCTTGGATAAAATACCAAGTGCGACGACTATAAACCATACAGACACAGTGTGGTGTAAGGAGGCCATAGCATAGTTCAGTACAGCGTTAATGCCGTATCAAATTGGCATTTATGTCGCAAATTAAAGTTCAAGGATGTTGCTAACAAGACATTGCGGCCCAACGAAATTTAACTGGACAGTTAAAGTGGAGCCCTATTCAATCGTACCCTAGTGGACTAAGAACTGACTAATGACATGGAGCCGTTCAAACTGCAAAATTAACTATGTTCTATACAATTGATTTGTACTTCAGTTAATAGTTAATGCCCAAGTAATGCGCAATGATATTAGGCAAAGAGTCCATTAAAATAAAAACCTGTAATTTTCTAATCTATTTGTCACTAAAACAGAAATAATTTCGGCTTCAGAAAGAACAAGAGTAATTCAGATTTCAGAATGGATAATATTATGGTGGTACAATGTTTATTGTTGATCGTTTGATGGTGATCAAATTAGGTGAATCAGGAGTAAGTGTTATGTTATGTATGGTTAAATAAAAATAATCGTTCCATATGTAAACTCAAGAATTGTCTGAAAATGCCAAGTGGGAGAAGTCTTAAGGTAGTGTTTTGTATTTACAACTTTTTCTTCGGGTGCGCTACTAATTCAAGCCTACAAATTAAAGAACACGATGAATAATATCAAGTTTAAATTATGGAGCCTTAGCAAAACATTTGCTAAAGAAGATCAGGGTTTCCATATTCACTGCATTTGTGCCCTTAATCTTAACAATCGATTGTTCAGGTTTATGTCCAGAGTGCCCACTGTTATTGCGTGGAACAATGAGAAAGAACTATTCACCACAACTAAAAGTGCATGTCATTCATTCTGGCCATGGTACTTCAACGTGTTCATAGTTGCTGGTGTTGTTGGTTTTGGATCATGTGCATGGGTCATCAAAGCTGCCAAGCATAATTCACCCGCATTGGTCATGACATGTGGGGCTTTTGCTTTCATGTCTACACTCCTTTGGGGAGAGGCAATAGTGATGATATTGAAGAATGAGGAAATTGTTGATGGCTTGACATGTCTGAAAAATTTGCATATCAAACTAGGTAAACTCAAAAACATTTTTATTTTTTAAATTTGGAATAAGAGGTTCATTTTACTCTTCCTGTGTCATTAGTTTCATTGTGTGGAAATGGCCGAAAGGATGAATCTCTTCGATTTAACTCGGACAAATACTGGATACTCCTTTCCAGTGCTCTGAAGATGGCTTTATTTGTTCTTCTACTCATTCCTCCACTCCTGCTTCCAGCTGTACTCATCCGTAATTTAGACCCGTTTGTCTATACATTTCCCAAATTGTTACCGTTCTCATTTCACCTGATATTAATCCTAAGAGTTATTTGTAGCTTCATTTGTGCTGTTGAAGCATGTAGATTTTATGGTCTTCTCTTTCCTTTTAAGGCATACTGGCTTGAAATACAATTAGGCACTCTTGCAAATCTCCACCGAATGCCTATTCAAAGAAGAAGAGAGGCACAAAATTTCATAAAATGGTATTCGGTATTTCAAATAACAACCAATATTCTTAAAGGGCCTTTTGATCGACTTACAGGCATTCTAATGGCCACTGGATTTGCCATTTTTATCACATGCAATATCGGAACATTTAGTGCTTACGATATTTTGCCCATGGAGCTGTACTGGATTATGCCAATAGTTTCCATGCTTTGCGCATTTCTCATTTGCTTTCTCCTACCTCTTATAATTGAATCTGGAACTAGAAGTGGTGGCTTATTGAAGCAGAAAAGGAAAGAATGTCGGTTATTGTTTAAGCGTGGAAATGGAAGCTTTTTAACGAAAGAGGGAAAGTATATCATGAAACGATTTAGTGCTCTTAAGGCATTTGGAATAAAATGTGCTAGCTTTTATCCGATAAAAAGAGGTTCTGACATAGCTTATCTGTACGAGGCATTTCTACGCTCCGTGGATGGAATGTTGCTTCCTTTATTCAAATAAAGCTTGACCTGGATACGTTTGCTGGGGTGAATGCGAGTGGGTTTGAATATCAATTAAAATGTGTTAATTACACAGCAGATTCTGTGATTTAAAGAACTTTTAGAATTTTCCAACATTTTTGATGCATAAATCAATTATATTTTAAGATTAACGTAAAGTAAGTTTATTCAGCATTACATCTATTTTTTAAAGCTTATGAACTGCAACGGCTTTTTTATGCTTAATATTGTTCATTAAAAAAAATATAGTCGATTTTTTTTCAATGCAATATGAGTAATAAAGATGAGTTTGAAAGGAATTTTGATTTTGGATAAATGAAAATGCAACTGTCATAATAATATCTCATCTGACAGAGAGAAGGCTACACTGAGGTTCCGGAACTGAAACTTATCAGAGCTACTTATTATTGACTATTGACTTGAATGAATTATGAATATGAATTATGTCTAATCTAATCTGACTGAATCCTGCTGGTCAATTTGACTTGATCTCCAATTGACTTTTACTGGTCCTTCTGGTCGGTTTATAAGGTATATGTCCTTTCTAACAAATTCGCATCAACATGAGCACTTATCAGTGACACGAAAAATCAGAACTCAGTCAACAAACTGCACCATGAAATGAAGGCGTTTGAGTTTGAGGTCCTAAACTTGTGCTTTGCTTAGACGACAATCAAAGTAATGTTTGCTGCATCCGGTATCTGGTAGGGTCCTCACCCATTTCTCGGTATTATCAACAACAACTCTTCCGTTTAAAATGGTGATGTTTGTGATTTAAATTACGTGCAGTTTTTAGTTAACTAATTGAATTATTTGTGGTATTTCTAGTCTACTGTTATCGGTTAAGTACAGTTTTCCACTATCGCTGTACTAGTCCCGTTACAGGACTCCCGTATCGATTATTGTAATAAATTTTTAATAGTCGGCAAGCAGAAATGTGTTAATATTCCTCCCATTTAAATTAAATTAAATTAAAATAATTTTTTTGTGTAATAATATATAGGTCAAGGTTTAAACATTGCAATAAAATGCCTCTGCAAATTAGTGAACGTACAGAACCATTGGATACTTTCAACAACTTTGATGACAACCACTTGCAAAAAAAATTTTTCGTTCGTGTTCAACCTAATTCCAGAGCTGCAGGATTCGGATTAGTCTCTATTCAAGACACGGATGAAAAAAATCGGAACTTGAAACTCGCGGGGGAGTATTGCCGTAAAGCATCAAAGATTTTAGCCCACGTACAGTTAGTTGGTTTTATCATATCAGTAATACAGTTCCAATCATTTTTTTTAACTGCCATTTTATTTTTCATTTTTTGGTGCAAATACCTAATTCATTGATGTTGTTTCATCTCTTTTAGAATTATCAAAGTAGAGTTGAACTTTCGCGATGACTGTAATAAACTGGACGTTATCCTGACAGGAAAGATTCTGAAAGTAATTCATGACATCATGTTTTGGGGTGCAGAAAAGGAAACTGAAAGTCTTGGTATACAGATTTCAATGAGAGCAAATGTCGACATACCCGCCCCTCTTGGACCAATGGGTCTTCCTGAAGTGAAGTTAGAAATTCAAGGTAATTAAAAGTTGAAACATATTATATAATATAGTTAACTTGCAGAATGTTTTATTACAAAATGTCAGATATGTGACCAAAATTTTCCAGGTTTCAAAAAAATAAATGAGGGCTTATATGAGAAGAAGGACATTGAATTTCCAAAGGAGTCATTCAAGGAATTTCATGCTGCTTACAACAACTCATTCGTGAGTCAAAATCGGGGGTCTGCCGTTTTGCAGATGCGGATGGCAATTGAGACAGTGGGATATGTGGCGCTGCCGCCACAGTGGGAACCAGAAATCGCCATTCATCCAGTCTGTTTTAAACAAGTTTCACTCATGAAAGAAGGATCGTTTGCCGATTTTGAAATTGTTGCAAGTGACGGAACGGCTTTTCCATCTTACAAGCTATACTTATGTGGTAAATACAAATATTCTTTGATGACTGATATAAAACTTGTTCGGAATAAGAGAAAGTCCTTCAACCATTACCAAATCAATTGTTCTTTTATTTACTCCCCAAGCCCATTCTAAAGTGTTCGAGAGAATGCTTACAGCGGATGGAAATTACCAGGAACGCAGCAACAATCGTCTCCAAATTGAGCTTGAGAATGGGGTCACACCTGGAAATGAAACTGTGAAAGCCTTTGTAGACTATGTGCACTTCGAAGAGCGTAAATCATTCATGAAGGTAGAAGTTGCTTTAGAGCTGTTCCAACTTGCAGATAAGTATGAGATGGAAAAGCTTCTGACTGAGATAAAGGACGTGATTATTGGTAAAGGTCATTCGTGGTTTGATGTACTCACAGCACTGAAAATGTTCAGCTTTTCCGTTGTTTATGCGGGTCGGTTTTGTACTGAGCTGAAGAAAAAGGCACTCCATGTTGTAGCTATGTAAATACCAAATTCTGTGATTCCATTAAGGTTATGAAAGGTAATGCGTTTCCAAACTACATATTAATTGTGCTGTTTTTTATTTAAAACTTTACAGGAAGAATGAAAAGCTTATTCGGGAGTGTCCCGTGTACAACGATATCTTTCTGACAGCAATGTCTAGAGAGATGTTTGCTGCTACATTGACTGGATTGAGAAACTACATGAAGTAGTTGAGAAAATGAAGCTGTCGCTACTTTTGTACATTATTAGTCATAATAATATAATGCTAAAATTGTCCATGATATGCCTCGCTCTGGCTCGGCTCAACCATCTCTTAAAGTAACTATTTTTTTTACTGATTTTGTTGTTTTAAAGCAAGTTTGTGGATAATGTAACCGAATCGTTTAAATCTTTATTGAGCCATCATTTTCAGTAGTTTACGAAAGAATTTTATACAAATTCTACATGATAGATTGACATTGTATTGAGTATTGACTTTATTATTGTGTTACTGTACTTAAATGGTTTTATGAAATCATTCAGTTTCCGTAGATTTACAAGTACTTTAGATAATACATACGTATGTAAGTAAGTAGCCATTTTATAGCTTTATAATCATTTTTATTATTCAGCGTTGTTGGTTGTCATGACTTTTTTTTACTCTTAAGTACACCAGCTAATAGCTGTAATTTGGTGCTAGTGAATATCTCTTACTAGGAAACTTTCTTTGGTGTGAGTCGCCTCCGTGGCAACCAATACTTGATTACTGGAGCTTACTAGCGTACAAAAATTACCTTAAACATCTATTTTCTGTAAAACTTATGTTTCGACTGACTTATGTTAAGTATTTTATCCTCCGAGCAGCTTCACTGTGCAAAATCTATTGGTAGATACTAACATTTTGATTTAGCTTTTTAGTAACTTTGAAAGTACCAATGATATTCATGAGTAAACGAACGGCAGCATATTTTTGTTTAAATGATGATAATATTTGGCTAAGTAAATTGAAGATTTTAAACGCAATTATGAAATAGAATTTTTCCTTGTACAAAGCTATTTCCTGTGATAAAATTCTTAAAATGTAGGCGGAACATAAGTTTTATAGAAAGTTGGCATTTGGAATAATTTTTTAGACTCGTAAGCTCCACTAATCAAGTATTGTTTGTCACGAAGGCGACTGACACCAAAGAATGTTACCTGGTTAGTATCTGTCATTTTATTATAGCACATTGGTATTACTTAAGTTTATGATTCCATTGCTTGTAAATGAATTACTTCTGAACTTTTTGTATAATAGTATTTGAAATAAATAATTTACTACCTACACACGCATTAGTGATACACTCTGTATACTAATTAATGCGCATTGCACAACAAATAATGACTATTTTAGGCTGCAGTTGGATAGAATGTCATAAATAATAAGTTCTGACCACACTCAACGATATTTGAATTGCCATTCAATGCGGAGACAGAGAGAGAGAGACGACAGGAATATTCTTTTTGTGCAAGTGCATCCACAGCTTTTCGTTATAGTTGATATGTTCGTATTTTCATAAAAATCTGTATAAGGACTGAAACCCTACTAGCCTACTATATACTAGTATAAAAGCAGCAACAAAGGCGGAAACAGGGCAATAAGCAAATCGATGAAAATATTGTGCAATACTGAATACTTTGGCAATATATTAACAAAGATACGGCAATTTTTTTTATCACTTTTGATGAAATTATTACGTCCTGGATAAAAGCAAGCTTGTCGAACCAAGTCCAAGGTCAATACTGTATTAATGTTCGTCCATTACTGACCAGCCACACTTACTGGATAAATACTTCCAAACTAAATTTCTCCTTTATCAACGGACGATCGATGCAAATTGTGCATTTCATTTTCTAAACAAGTCATTATCGCACCATAAGATAAATGTAATTTGTGCACTGACAATGTATCGTATACAAATTTGATTTCCCAAATTTAACCAAAGATTTTGCACGGTGCATGCACACCGTACCAGAATCAGAAATGAGGAATTGCGGGTAGTTAACCCATCTTTCTTGTTATTCCACAGAGGAAATTGTCTATATATACATACAATGCATGCACATAGGTAGTCGTTTTTTGAGATTAGCCAAAATCACTAGAGCAGATAAAAGATCAGACACAAAAGATTGACTTTTTAAGCGTCCGTTTCTTCATACTCTAACGGCTAAAAGATGACCACCTTTGAATTGTTTTAGCAAGTTGTCGAAATGCGTAGCAATGTTTCAACAAAAATCCAGTAGCTACGCAATAAATCTCTATCACTGCTGCTTATTGTTCTGCAGCTACAAATTTTACAGCATATCAAAAAAATCATGAATTCCCAAATGTCAATTTTCTGGTACATTAAAATTTTGCACACATTTTTTACAAAGTTAACCGCAATGATTAGGAGTGAAATAAAGGAGATTGTAAAACATTTTTTCTGTAACAGTTATTCTTCTTTGTGTAATATTATCCAAAGCATGGTACGTACGTCCTAAACTTTATGCCATTTTTGAAGAATTAACCACCATGGTGGTACAGACAGCACCTTATGACAATAATGGTTCTGCAAAATTGCATGCTTCCTCTTCAATACTATAAATAGAATGTGATTACTGCATTTTTAACAGCAAATCTGATACACTGATACATATACTGATACATTTCTATTTAACTAGACTATGATCTAGTTCTCTAAGCTGAGTTTATAGCAGCCAAATATTGAAGTATTGTGGCTTCATTTTTTGTTGCCAACCTGACATCACATAAAATCAATAAAATGTTTGGGCTGATTGTGGTAATGTTTTTCTAAGTGCAAGGTAGCAAATATTTTTGACAAGCATATCAAAAACTTTGAATTCAAAATTGTTCATGTTAATGTAAATTGATATATTTTGCAAACTTTTTTTTCACAAAAATAACCACCATAGTTAGAAGAGTAAAAGCAACAAATCACAGAAATGTTTTGTTTGAGTAAGACCTAACTGAATAATATCTACTTATTGTTACCCAAAAATATGATATCACTTAAGACGATTTTTTTGCAGAATTAACCTTCATCATAAAAAGCACGTTCTCTTTATAGCAATAATAATGGCTTTTAAAATGCTGGTTCGTTTTCACTAAAAAGGTAATTGTAGCATTTTATCAGTGTCTCAGGTGCACTGGCATTGATTTCTTTTATTGAATACCTACTCCATGATCTAGTTTCTTGATTTGAGCTAACTAAAAGATTTGAGATTGTTAAAAAGGGTGACGATCATTTTCACAGACCCCAAATCACATACTTAAACTATTCGTGTTAAACGATGATGATGATTGTGGTGGTGGTGAAAATGATAAAATGATGTAGTTAGCAGACTACTTTATCCTTCGTCTCTCATTTTTTAAAAATAATCAGCAGTTTGCATTCCCGTATTGAAGTGATTAACAAGGGTATTTTCTCTTTTTTTTGCGGCACCACCAGTACCTATTCCAAATTACCCCTGAATTTTTTTTTACTGAAAGTCATCCTCTTTAGAAATAGGCAAAACAATACATATATGCACTTCAAAAGACCTAATTTTACATTGACCCAAAAATGAGTGGAGCTCCTCCTCTTTATATGGAGGTTGGTCCAACTAATGAAATCCATCAAAGTGTCAAAATGATGGGTAGCGTTTAGCAACTCACTTACAAACAAATTAAGTGCATAACCCTACTTCATCAAAGATTCTCATACCTACGATACTAGTACTACGACGAGTTAAGTGTGTTCCGTTCCTGCACCGGTAAGTGTCGTACGTACCTATTGAAACAGCACACTTACCCAGAGGGGGAAAAGCTGGCTACCACCGTTTTCAATCCCAGTTTGCATTCAATTAAGTATGTGTAAAGTAGCAATATCATCATCATCAGCGTAACTAGGATGCATCCTTTTAAAAATAATTTGAGAACATACGTGATTGTGATGTGCAATATTTAAAACGTTGACATGGTTTGTACACCCACACACACAATAATAAGTTCTCTCGAAATAATTTGTTTTATGAAAAAAAAAAATCTTTTCCTTTTTTCACAGCCAATTTTGAAACTACCATACATATAAATTAAAGGAATTGAGTGATGGTAGAAGTGAATGTATACCTTTAAAAGTACGCATTTAAAAAACAATATTGCATCTCTTGATTCACAGTCACATCTTCCTACGTGAATTCTTACGTTGATAGCGTGTAGGAAAGAGAACGATGATGCGTGACATGGTGCGGCATGATAAATAAAATGGCAAAGTTTTCACGGTTGGGTTGATGGGTATTACCAACTTTAGGTAGAGATAACGCGTGAAAAAATCTGTGCGCAAATTTTTCAGTCCCAAAAAATAACTATTTTTCAAAAACCTTACCCTGAGAAGGCGATTAGTCTTCGTCATTGTCAAGTTTCAAGGTTTCGGTGTAAACGGCTTCTGTGTAGTATATGGAATCGTGCAGAGATCTTGAGATTTCTGAATGTAAAATACTTCATTACTTTACTGCATTTTGCATATTATTTTAGCTTATTATTAATAACATTTTCTTTAGGTACTTATTCATAAAACTGACAAGAGACAAATGATGGTTTTCATGCCGAAAATTCCACAGCATTAATATTAAACGACAGAAATTGACATGGTCTAAATTAATGAAATTACTAAAACCGACTATGCTTCCGAGAGCCCTCGGCTAGCCAATCATAACTGTGAAGTATGTGTGGGACTTTTCATAACTAGAAAATTCAGTACAGGCAGAGCTGTGAGAGCATATATTATAACTTTGCAGATCATTTGTTAACTTCAAATTGGGCGAAAACACCAGAAAATAACTTGGTTTATATTTTTCTGAAACAAAGATCATTCGTGAAGTGGAGCATAGGGGTACGCCTATAAACCAACGCCAACAGCAACAGGATATGACTGCAAGTAAAAATTTGAATATGATTGCATGAATGCAAAAACCATCATTTTGATGATGGACACGTTCCACGGAAAATTTCATATTAAGAAGAATGATGTGTACGTACCTTGTATTCATATTTTTTGATAATGTGCATACGTAGATTTCATTGTAAAAAGTACACACGAATGACGCTGCTTTTTCAGCGAAAAAAAATTATTGAAACAAAAAAAAATTTAACGCCAGCTTCAATTTGTTTAATTCTTCCTTAATTGTCCACGTGTTTCATTTCCTTTTCGCATTTACTACGTTTGGTATCAAACGATTTGAGAAAAATGTGTTTGCGTCAATGTTTGTCTGTTTGTGCGCTAATTAGGTATTTTATACTGACTATAGTCCTCAGCCACTAAAATATTCAATACTTAATCAATTAATTAATCATTAATACTGTTTCCTATATTTTGACTGCCGTTATTGAACTTGAAAAATGTGGAATGAATGAACTTCCACGAGTAGCAATTTACATGCTTGTGATGATGTAAAAAGCAATCCGGTAATCTTGAAATTGACTCTAAACGAGCATAATGCGCGTGTGTGCGCGCGTGTTGGGTGTGCCAAACACTGGTGATTGCCGATCGCAGTTGCTACTATTTTCAATTTTTGCTATATAAAATACACAAACCTGTTTTCCGTATGTTTTTGTTGTATTTTGGATTATATTTGGATCTTTCCTTTGTGTTTTTTTTCGTCACCAATATTATCTGTGGTGTACCTTTACCGTTGGCATAGCCATAAAATGAAATTGAAATTGCTTTCAATGATGGGAATTAAGGCAGCGCCTCACTTAATAGAAAATGTCAAAGCATGGGCTCTATTTGATGGGGTACTGATCTAGGTGTGTATGTACATGCACGGAATTTCACAAGAATCATCAGCCGAACCATTTACTAGTCACCGTCAGTCAGATAGATGAACAGACATAATTTATTTATTTCTTTATTGTAGACAACCGCTACTTTAATATTGCTGCATGGCAATTATGTATTTTACTTTGTATCCGCTACATTTTTATTTTGTTTTGTATTAACTCTACTGCTTATACCATCAATGCGCAAGTCAACCATCATCATCATCATCAGTGAAAAACCAAGGCTACACAATGCTCAGTGAAATTCCTCATTTGCGGAAAAAACATTTCTCTGTTACGAAGCTTACAAATAGGGGTGGCGTCTTGAATTTAAGTGTCACACCATTTCAACTGCTCAACGACTTAAGCATCAATCTTTTTCGCTTTTTTTTGCCTACTAGATTTGTATTGCATGCGCATTTTTTCGGGACTCTGTATTTACAGGATTAACTGCGTCAACTGAAATGGGTGATTTGAGATTTACAAATTATTATTATTGCTAATGGTAACTATAATAGGCAATTAAGTGATTTAAAAAATATGTATATTACAGCCCTAGTCAGAGGTCAATCCTGGTTGACCTATGTAACCGTGGATAGTGAAGTAATCAGTGCATTGGTTCTTGCCGAGTCCCTTCGAAGAGTTCGGACAACAAGAAGAATTTGTGTGATAACCTCATCAAATGTGTCCACAAAAAACAGACAAATTCTGAGGAGAAGCTTCGATCATGTATTTTGGCTGGAGGGACATCAGGGAAACTTTCATGGAGGAATAAGCAACGCTTGCGAAAATGATTTTGATGCTGTTAAAGCAAAATTGTTTGCCTTTTCCTTAGAAATTTTTGAAAGGTGTATACTCATTGGACCCCATGCAACAGTGTTGGAAAATGTTGACATGCAATTTCAAGACACGGAAACATCAACAGTCAAGGATTTGAGTTGTGGTCAATCAGACAACCTGTTTCTTTTCACGCCATCCAAGGCTCTCTTTGAATATTTGGAATCGGTTTGGCAGGAAGGACAGTATTTCAACATTTTGGATTGTGTTTCAGCTTGGGTCGAAAATAACACTGTTAAAAATGAAGACAGAATAAAAATGGAAAAGATAACCATTCCGAAAATTTCAGCCATGACATTTTCTTTGAAAAGTGGGCAACTCGATTTAAAAAGGTAGATGCTTGAGATGAATTAAAGTAAATACCCATTATAATTTTTGCTTGAATATTATTGTTTTCTTGGAAAAATCGTAGTAACGACTGCTGGGCGCAACCATCAATTATTGAATTCATTGAGGGCCCAACAAATGAGGAAAATCTAGTGACAGAATTACAAGTACTCAGGCAAACAGAGAATCTGGGGTTAAGTGAGAAGGTAATGAATCATTATCCTATGATGTAACTTTACCTGCTTGACTTTTACCTAGCTTTACTTATCACTCGAGTTTGTGTTTTGAAATTTAGGTCATTCTAGATACCTGGCTGAGATTGCATGAAAAAGTAGAGTCCAATCTCGCTCATAGAGACTCAATCCCTCAACAATTGCCAGCTTCCTCCGAATACAACAAGGAGCTGTATGGAAGCGAGCCCATTGCCATTGTTGGAATGAGCTGCCGTCTTCCGGGTGCCAACACTGTTGAAGAATTCTGGAAACAGTTATACGCTGGCGAGGAGGGAATTCGAGAGCCACCTCCATTCAGATGGAAAAAGGAGCATACCATCATTGGCAGTTCTGGGAAAGAAAGGCATACCAAAGCTGGATTTCTTGCTACTCCAGTGGACGAGTTTGATGCCAAATTCTTTGGAGTGAGTCCAAAAGAGGCAGTATTTTTAGACCCACAGGCGAGACTACTTCACGAGGTTTTTTGGGAGTCGTTGGAAAACAGTGGGGTAGACCCATTGAGTTTATATGGAACTCACACAGGAGTTTTTACGGGAAGCTGGATGAACGACTACCGGGATATTATTCAGGCGTCTTCAGATCGAGACTTTTTCCGTACATACATGGGCAACAGTATTGGAGGAACCGCAGCGAGACTCTCTTTTCTTTTGGGACTCACTGGACCATGCATTGCAACAGAGAGTGGGTGCTCATCCGCCATCGTTGCTGTTGATCTGGCAGTTAAAAGCCTAAGAAAGGGAGAGTCTAATTTGGCGTTGGCTGGGGGCGTCAACTTGCTGCTTCATCCATTCAAAAGCAACATTATCGACTATGTCATCGCACCTGACGGTCGCTGTAAAACATTTGACGAGAAAGCGGATGGATTTGGAAGGGCGGAAGGTTGTGGGGTCTTGGTATTAAAGAGGCTGAGTGATGCCCTTCGAGACAATGATAACATTTGGGCAATGATAAGGGGAACTGCAGTTTCACAGGAGGGTCTAAGTCGTAGCTTGGGCACACCAACTGTTCACTGTGAAGCGTTGGCTATGGAGCTAGCGTTGAAGGACGCCGGACTGCGACCGGAGCAGGTTAGTTTTGTAGAAACTCACGGAACAGGAACCAGTGTTGGTGACCCAATGGAGGTTGCCGCGGTGGCCAAAGCATATAATTCAAGAGCTCGGAAAGAACCTCTTATAATTGGGTCGGTTAAGACAAATGTGGGGCATACTGAGAGCTGCTCTGGTATCACGGGAATTATCAAAACGATACTTTCAATGCAACACGAGCTGATTCCAAAGCATTTGAACTTGGAAAATCTAAACCCACAAGTGCGTTTGGAGAGTATACCCGCCATAATTCCCTTGGAACCTATACCCTGGAAAAAGGTCAAAGGTGAACCAAGACGGGCTGGTGTGAGCTCCTTTGGAATAACAGGAACCGATGGACATGTGATCCTCGAAGAGACTCCAGATTGGACTCTACCTCACTTCAACCTTGGAATTGAAAGACCGCTTCATTTGGTAAAATTTTCAGCAAAAACTGAACAAGCTTTGACTGACACCTTACAGCTTTATCGAGAATATTTTGAAAGAAAACTGGACGACACGACTGAACTAGAATTTGCAAACGCAGCGTTTACGGCAAATACAGGACGAGCAACCTTTGGAAATTGCGCAATTATTCTGGCCAGTAATTTCAATGAAGCAGCAACGGCTCTCGAGGCAAGCAAAGTACTTCGAGGGGAGGCAGTCGGGTCAACGGAGGTCGGCAATGGAAAAATATGTTTCTTATTCACAGGACAAGGGAGTCAGTATCATGGCATGGCACAGACTTTGTATAACACCAGTCCTGTCTTTCGGATTCACTTTGACCAATGTGACAACATTTTGAGAAAAACTTACAATGTTTCCATTCGGGAAATTATCTGGAGCACCAACGAAAAGGTTTCTGCGGAGCTACGTCGTACAATCTACAGTCAAACGTCCATATTTTGTGTGGAATACTGCTTGCTCAAATTATGGGAGTCTTGGGGCATCAAACCAGATTACGTATTGGGTCACAGTCTGGGCGAGTTTTGCGCTGCTGTTGCCGCAGGCATATTAACCTTTGCCGATGCGCTGACATTGGTCGCAGAGAGAAGTCGGCTAATTGATACATTACCGCATGGAAGCATGCTTGTAATTAAAGCGAGTCAATCTGACGTTGAAAATCTCATGGAAACATCAAATATCGCATTGGATTTTGCTGCAGTCAACTCCCAAGAACAAACAGTGGTTGCCGGGGACACCGACAAAGTTCAGCAACTTTTGGGAATCTGTAAGGAACGTGGAACAAAGGCAATAGTCCTAGAAGCCAGCCACGCCTTCCACTCCAGTCACATGGATCCTATTCTTGGTGAATACAGAAAAGTAGCAGAAAGGATAAATTACTCCAATAAGCCAACTTGCACATATATTTCCGGAATGGAGGGAAAACTTTTGGAGGATCCTAGCTCAGACATTAATGCAGACTACTGGCTTCGCCATACCAGAGAAAAAGTTTTGTTTCTTGATGCCTGCAAAGCCCTTAGGCAATTGGAATGTCAGAACTTTTTGGAAATTGGCCCCCAACCGGTTCTCTCCAGTTTTGTGATGCAAAACATTGAGGACATTCCCGTCAAATGCCTCCCTTCCCTCCGCCGCAAAACTGACGACTGGGAAACAATACTGACAAGTTTAGGAAAACTGTATCTTGATGGCTTCAAAGTTGACTGGGAGGGATACGATAAACCTTACAATAGAAAAAAGGTATCTACCTTGCCGTTCTACCCATTCAACCGAAAGTCTTTTTGGATGGACTGTTGTCAAACTGACATCCCAGCAATTCACCCATTGATTGGTCACGCAATTGGTAACGCATCAGCTCAAAATATTTTTCAAAATGACGTGAGTATAAAAACAGCGGCTTACTTGAAGGATCACTGCATTGGGAACATGGTCGTGTTTCCGGGAGCCGGATTCACAGAAATGTGCATGTCTGGTGGCTACTGTGTGGCAAACGCCCTATCCCATACAATGGATAAGCCAAGACGTCCCATGGCCTTGGAAAATGTGAGGATCGAGGCTCCTCTGGAATTAAAGGAGGGAAAATCTCGACGACTACAGACTATCATTAAATTACATGAAAATAAGGATGGCACAGCTGCAACGGATTTTGAGTGCAAAGTATTTCATCAGAATGAAAATGAAGAGGAGGAGAGCAACAGCACCAGTAGTAGAAACTGGGTTCTTCACGCTGCTGCCACATTCCATCCTTTCGTAAACACAACAAATTTACTGAAAAAGTGGAATCCGGACAGAGTTCCAGAATTAATTTCATCTCAAGAGCCATGTCAAATGGACGGCTTTTACAAGACGGTGGACGGAACTGGACTCAAATTTGGTGAGCAATTCAAAACGCTACGAAGACACTGGTTCGTAGAGGAAAAAGGTGGAATGGACGAAATCGTCGCAGAAATCAAGGTTCCAGACGAACAAGACAAATATTTAATTCATCCTCTCGTTATTGACGCCATGATTCAAGCTGGACTTTTGTCTGGGTGGCGAAGCCAGTCTGAATCACTTCGTGTTCCTGTAGGAATTGGAAGGCTAACATTGCTTGCCAATTTTGATGACGTTGATGAGCAGAGTAAGGAAGGAGACCGTCTTCTATACATTCATGCAAAATGGGAAGACGGAGACAAATGCTCAGTGTTTTTATGCACGGAAAATTTCACACCAATTGCCCTACTGGAGAACATTGAGGTGATTGAAACAAACGTAAAGACAATTCAGTCAGTGTTGGAGCAACAAAACAGCAAAATCCCGGATAGCTGGGAGGAAATCTGGAAAGCCATTCCAGGATCTTTAGATCACCGCGTGAAGCTTTCCAATTTGGAGGTACTCTTTAACCAAAAAGAGTTTCAGCAAAGACTGGAGGCCGCACAGGCACATGTGACACCAAAAGACCGACTGCAGGTTGTACAAATGAACCGTTTAGTCTACCTGTACATGTTGAAAGCTCTGTTTCAACTCGGTTGGAAACCCCAAGCCGGAGACAGGATTGATGACATTAATGGATTCTGCGAAAAATATAACATTTCACCCAACTTTGCTCAGTTGGTTTACTTTTACTTTTCAACTTTTCAAGAGGAGCACGGACTCGTAGAAATTTCTGGAAAAGAGCAAAATGGCCGGTGCACTTGGATGGTTACAGACGTCACAGCCTCAAGTGAGGTCGAACTAGATAAGGAACTGACGGAACTTTATGACTTGCTAAAGAACGAAGAAAGAATTAGCATTATAGTTAAAATTTATAAGCTTGTTGGCACTCAGCTTTCTGACATTCTGACTGGTGAAAAGTCCATCCTTCCCATTCTATTTCCCACTGAAGCATCCTCAGACAAAGGAGCCAATGAACCAGAGTTATCTGCAGAAATGTACTATCAGCATCATCCGGGTCGTGTCGAATGCAAGTCAAAAGGAGCGGAAATTACAATATCCATTATGGACTACAGATATACCGAGAATGATATTGCCAACTGTACTACAAAGAAGGTCATAAGGGTTTTGGAAGTGGGAGCTGGTACTGGGTCCATGACCATTTCAGCTGCAGCAAAGATTGCGGAAATTTGGGGAGCTAACTTTGAATACTATTTTACTGACATAAGTGCCAGCTTTTTTGCAAAAGCGGAAAAAAAGTTGGAACAATTCAAGGATAACTTTAAATTTTGCGTGTTCAACATTGAAGAGTCACCATTGCAGCAAGGCATTCCAGTAAATTACTTTGATGCTGTGTTTGCGTCCGATGTGCTTCACGCGACAAAGAACTTGAAGCAATGTTTACAAAATTTACGACAAACTTTGAGACCAGAGGGATCCATATTTTTTACAGATACATTGACACAGGACAGGGGAATCACGTATGTGTTTGGATTATTGGACGGCTACTGGCGTTTTGAGGATTTTGATGTGCGACCACATCACACTTGCGTAGATGGGGAAACTTGGAAGAAACTGTTGCTGGAATCTGGATTCAACTTTGTACATGTTAGTGGAGTATATATGGACGTTATGGGATGCATCACTGCTAGTGGAACGGGCAGCCAAGGTTATGAGAGAATTGATGACAAAATGATTGAGCTGTCTAAAGAGGAGGCTGATGGAAGACCCAAATGGTTACTATTTTCTCCTTGGGAATCATCTTGTCCCGAAATGCAAAAGGTGATTGGTTCCCTGGATGCTAGTGGCTACAATGTAACCACAATCTCGATATCATCGAATGATTTTGAGGAAACTGACTTGGCCACGTCAATTCACTCTGCTTTAAATTCTGGTGACATCCAAGGAGTAATCTACGCCCTCGGCCTGGACAAAAATACACAGGATCAGAGGAAAATTGCACTTCCTTTTATGCACATTGCAAAGTGCATACTGGATCTGAAGAAACCTCCAAAGGTGTTTGTTTTTACAAGGGGCGTACACGTCATTACTGACTCTCATGGAGATTCCACCAATCCAAATAGTCCAAATCCTTCAGCTGCCACTCTTTATGGAATGGCAAAATCATTGAAGAATGAAAGCTCTGACATTTTTGTGAGATGTGTGGACTTGGATAATGAAAGCTGCTTGGGCGAGCAGGTAACTGAAATTTTGTTTGAGTTGGCAATGCACAAGGAGTTGAGGGAGAGGGAACGGGTTCAAGTGGCATACAGACAAGGGATTAGATACCATCCGAGATTTAATCGAGCAGGATTGCCCCAAAATCCGGTGAGAGATGACCTCCAGCTTCCATTTAGCTCGGAAAGGTATAAGCTGGTGCTTCCAAAAAGCAAAATGATTAACGATCTTCAGTTTGACATTTTGGAGGAGGAACCATTAGGAGAGGAAGAGGTGGAGGTGCTGACTAAAGCATTTGCTCTCAACTTTCGCGACATTTTCACCATTCTCAAGCCCACCAAAGAATTCGAATCACTGAAAACAGTTGGCCTAGATTTTGCAGGGGTCGTTACAAGAGTGGGGGAGAAGGTTGACGTAGAAAAAATCAAGGTTGGGGATAGAGTTTTTGGAGTAAATTTTAAAGACTATCAGCTTCCAAGCCACATGGTAATTGAGGCTGGGGGTGTGCTTAGAATACCAGAGAAAATGACATTCATGGAGGCAGCAACCCTTCCAGCCGTATTTTCTACGAGTTACTATTGTCTTGTGACTATCGCCAGAATGAAAAAGGGGGATACCGTGCTGATTCACACAGGATCCGGGGGTGTAGGACTGAGTGCCATTCAACTGGCAAAGCATGTCGGCGCCAATATAATCACAACTGCAGGCAGTCCACGGAAACGAGGCTTACCTAAGGTCACTTGGAATAGAGCATGTGTTTCATTCAAGGAATACATCTTATCAAGCGGATATCATGAGAGTTACCAATGGAAGGGGGGTAGACGTTGTCCTCAACTCAATCACAGGTCCAGGTTTTAAGGAAGCTACACTTGCTGTGTGTGCGGAAAATGCTCGCTTTGTAGAAATGAGTAAATTGGCTGTTTGGAAAGAGGAAGAGGTTAAAGAACGCAGAGCAGATGTAGAGTACAAAATTGTAGACTTGACTGCAATTGATCGCTCCGATTTCCAGAAATTGTTGGAATCAATGCAAGCATATCTGGACAAGGGCCTAGCCGTACCAATACCATTTGTCTATTTTGACGCTCTGCGAATTCGCCAAGCATTCTACTATTTTCAGAAAGCTAAGCATATTGGCAAGGTGGTGGTCACAATGCCTGAAATGAAGACTTTGAATGGTCGCCGGGAAGTAAACGTCCCGCTTTTTAACCGAGACAGTACGTACATCATTACTGGCGGTCTTGGAGGGATTGGCTTTGAAGTTTGCAAGTGGATGCTGGAAAAGGGCGCAACCGATATAGTACTCATTGGTCGTAATCCTCCAAAACCAAAGGTTGCAGAAGAAATTGATCGTCTCAATAGCAAAGGTGGGTACAATGTCGTAGTAAAGCCTTGTGATGTGGGAGACTATGGGCAGTGCAAAGCAGTGTTTGAAAATATTGGGGCGACTTGCACAAAACCGATTCGTGGAATTCATCACTGTGCTGGCGTCCTTCTTGACGGTCTCTATGCAAAACAAACATGGGAGTCTTTTTCGATTTCATTTACACCAAAGATTGCAGGCACATGGAATCTGCACAATCTCACCAAAAATATTTTCTTGGAGCATTTTGTTTTATACTCATCCATTACCGCACTTGTGGGAACCCCCGGACAATCAAATCACTCATCAGCCAACTGTTTTGAGGATGCCTTTGCCCATTACAGATACTCTATGGGTTTACCCGCAACCACCATAAATTGGGGACAATGGTCTCAGGTTGGCTGCGCCAAGGAAGTAAATGTCACTGGTGTGTTGCCAGTGAGTGTGAAACGAATGTTGAATGGTCTGGAGGAGGTCCTTCGAAGTCAGCGCCTTCAAGTGGCATTTGGCGAGTTTGAGAGCCTGAGCATGTGGAACATGGTTTGCCCCTCCTTCAAGTACTACCTTGACGAAAGACTAGTGAAAAGCATGAAGGATCCTAGCGGTCAAGGAAACCATATTTTGCTAAAGACCGACCAGTTTTGGCAGGAAATGGACGAGGCTGAAGGGAAAGCTGGAAAAATGGAAGTGGTAATGATTTACATGAAAGCCATTCTTCGCAGTGCTCTTCGTATGGATGATGACGAGCCCATCAGTGATGACGCCAACATGAAGGATTTGGGGGTAGACTCGCTGATGCTGATCGAGCTAAAGAACAGCATTCAGAGTTTGCTTGGATCCCGGCTCACAGTCACAGCCAATATGCTCAAAGATTGCAATACAATTCGTGAATTGGCAACCTGCATTGTCAACAAACTGTATGACGACAGTGAAGAGGAAGATGCAGGCAACAGTTTGTCTCCAGAGGAATTGACAGATTTGCTGCAGAAAGACTGCCTGCTAGAAGAAAGTGTTCAGCCACCTACTCCAGCACCTCAAATAAAAACTGTCCTTGTAACCGGCTCCACTGGTCAACTAGGGCCATACGTGATCGCTTCCTTATGCGGCAATTCCTCTCTTGATGAAATAGTCTGCTTGATTAAAACAAAGGAGGGAGGATGTCCAAGGGAGAAACTGGAGAATATTTTAAAGTCAATGAACCTCATTCAGAGGGTTGATATGAACAAGCTCAAATGTGTAGAGGGAAATGTGGCCCTTCCAGAATTTGGAATGGACAAGGACAAGTACAAAGAGTTGAGTGAATCGGTGGATGCCGTGATTCATCTTGCATGCAAATCAATTCATACCGAGTTTTACAAAAAGGTTGAGAGCAAACGGTACTCTGATATCCGAAGCGTGAACGTGGGTGGAACCCTGAACGTTTTGAGATTTGCATCTGCAGCAAAAACAAAGCATGTTTACTACGCATCCTCCCTTCTTGCTGTGTTTGGTGGCGACGTAGAGGATGTTGAGTTGAGCGATAACTGGCCAGAGCTGCAGGAAATTAAAACACTAACTAGTTCACAGATCACAATTACAGGCTATCCGATTTCAAAGTATGTCTCTGAAATGTTGCTGAAGCAGGCGAATGAGAGGGGCATACCTTGCAAGGTCTTCAGATTTCCATGGATTATGGGAGAGACGGAAACTGGGCAGCTCAATTATGTACAAAATCATTACATTCTAAGATTTTTGAGTTATTTGAAAATTAAAGCGATGCCAGAAGCAGCTTTGCCTGCTGTTCTGTTGCCAGTTGACGTTTGTGCTGATTTGTCAATGAAAATATTTTGGAATGATGACGCTCCCAGCCAAGTTTACAACATAATTCATCCAAATCCCGGATTGGAGGTGGAGTTTGTAAACGTGGCAAAGGAGGACTTTAACGTGGATTTGGAGTTGGTACAGTGGGACAGTAAGGAGTTTATGGAAAGACTGTATGCCAACGGGATGCCACTAGAGTCCCTGAAGGAACTTTACACAGATGTGGACAGAGCAATCACTTTAAGTACTTCAAATGCGTTTAAAGGAATACAAGGATATTTGCGTCATCCTGAAACATTCTTTAGAAATAATAAGGTTGAGAAATTTGTACCTGGGTTTTCAAAAAGCATACCTAGTACAATGGATATACTTAGAACAGACTTGAACTATGTTAAATCAAAGGGATTTTTTGAGAAGTTTGGTTTGTAATTGGAATGGAACTGGAAATGAAAAACATTTTATAACAAAATGTATTATTTTTTTGTGGGTTTAATCGTTCTAGCAATAGATAATCTTGTAACAATAAACTTTATCATAAGCAATTGTAGTTTTACACTGAACAAAGATGGTTAAT
>JAHZMZ010001957.1:0-12550 GCA_027743805.1 Lepidocyrtoides sp. E14
CTGTGTTGTGCATATAATAGTTTTAACTACAAACAAAGCAAATAATATTATACCCAGTTTACATTAAAAGATTTATCTTTACTGTCTTCGTCTTCTTTTCTAATGTTCAATCAACCTTATCGACAAGAACAATAATGTTATACCATGCTGTTTATTAACAATAGCCTGGCAAAGGGGAGATAAATCAACCGCAAATATTTTTCTTTTTGCAACGCTGCTAGTAGTTGCTAAACAAACGTGAACCTTTACCTTAAAACATTTCAGCATGTAGGTACGTACTTATTTGTTGATTGATTATAGTAACTTGGCTTTCTTCTTTCTGTGAAAATTTGCACTAAAATGCTTTATCAATCCTACTGTATCCCATTGCAATAATATGTTCTTTCTACGTTGCTCGCTCAATTGACTTTGTTGATCTATTGATAATTTGTCATTGTATCTTTTGGCATTGCCGCGGAGTAATGTATCTCCTTCCTTTCTTCTACTTGTTTTGTGATTGTATAACGAAATGACATGTAATACGCCATCCATGTCTTGTCATTGTTGATCATCATCTTTGAAAAAAGTTGTTTATCGCATTTTTTGTATCTTTTGTCAATAATTTTCATTGGTTGTTGTTCGTTGGTTGACTGAATTAAAAAGAGGTTTAATTGTTTTTTGTCCTCCACATTTAAGCATTTGTCTATTCTCACCTTATTTTTTCAAAAATACTACATACGACCACAAATTTACTACAGAAATAGCAATGCTGTCAACAGTGTCATTTAGATAGGTATGTGTATAATGTTATGACACGGCTAAATCGAAAATTTTCCTCTTAGCTGTTCATAGCTAAATGTTAAAACTGCTGTAATAATGATCATCATCATCACCATCGCGGTTTTTTTCACGTACGTATCCATTCATGAGATGATGAACGACGATAAAAATGTGAAAAGGACTAATATGGATCGAATGACGGAACGAATACATTAGCTATTATTTTGCATGCGTGTTACCGCACTGGCATTCCCACCTTAACTAAAATTAACATTATGACTAAAGTTAACAGCAATAAAAGTTGTTTCGTACAGATAGTTCTGCCCCTCCATATATTCATTTGCATCAGCACTGCTATTCAATAATATACAAATTGCCTCTCTTTTTTTAGTTAGTTAGCAAAATATACTCACATTTTTTTATAGCTTTTGATGCTGGTTTTTGAAGGTTAACTTGTAAACTTTACCGTCACCTCAACCAAGTACCACCAGCATAGCAGCAGCGGCAATAAACACAGAACCGTGATCAAAACAGCGTTATGCTAGAGCTAGAGCTATATCTCTGCTTCTAAAATAAAACCATTAAAAATTATAGCAAAAATGTGTGAGCTGATGAAGTCTGTTGTGTCGTCGTCATTGTCGTTGTCTATACGTAGTTTTTTTTATGCATGCACAATAATATTGCTGCCAATTTGCCAAAAGCAAAAATAATTTATCATCATATACACCACTAACTGGTTTGCATATCATCGTAAAAAAGATTGGAATCAAGATTACTATTATTACAAATAGTTTGCTAATGTAAAACTTGAATTTAAAAGTGTACCTAGAAAAAAAAATTGTCAGTCAGTCGGATACGGTACGACTGAGAGAGCTCGTTTAGTTTACTTTTCGTTATACTGATCTCTAGCTCGCTCTATTGGATTGGCTTGTTCACTTGATTTTGCTGGATTGGAAAACTAAACATGGAAAAATTTGTTGTAAAAATGTTAGCTAGCTAAGCTAGCTATAATAATCAATGTACATAATATGCATAGTTCAGTCAGTTCTAGTTGAAATCTGTTGTAATATGTATTTTTAGTAGAAAATATATTAAAGCAGTGAGTGCAAGGGAGTAAGAGAGCAGATGAGCAGAGCTAAAAATGCAGTATTTTTTAAGTTGTTTTGTTGTAGCAGTAGTAGTGCAGATGATTATGATGATGATGATGATAGATACATAGGCGCATAATAATAAGTTGAAAAACCTAGTTCAAGGACAAATTTAATCCAGTTTGGCTCTCAAACTTGTGATTCATGACGGTGATGGAGATGATGATGATGATTGTGAATAGTCAAGTAATATAAATCATTGCACATTATTATAGTAATCTTGATGAACCTCATCATCGTTAGAGGTGGTCACCACAAAGAATAAAAAATATAAATTCCATCATTGCACCCACCTTTTCTTCATTTATTGCTGTCGGCTGAATTAATACAATTATTTTTGGACTTTACGACACACCTGTACGAGTACTTACAACTATTTTATTGAGTGGAGGATTACGTTGGGATAAAAAAAATCTAAAATATGTTGATTGGTATTTAGCAAGATTAATAGAAACAAGACTGGTAAAAAGAATCAAATCAGTTCGGTTATTTTTTTGTAACTTTACAGAATTTTTTAGTTGGGAAACAGAATTTTAAAACAAGGTCATCAGAATACTAAAATTTTGTTTTAAAATGAATCAAGAGAAGCATTATTTTTCTAGAATTTTCTGTTCCTCATTAAAATAAACTGCAGCCAATAGTCATAAAATCAAGATAAACAGGAATTTTGCCAAACTGGACGTGAAGAGTTGAGCATGACCAATAAACACGATGATTATTAATTCAAATGAAAATCAAATTTTACAGCTTTAAACAATTTTTTCTCCTTTTTTCTCATCTCCAAATTTTATTAACCATTCCTTTCCACATTTTCTTTTTCTGTGCAAAATGTTTCACTTAACATAGTATGTATTTATAATGGCGATGATAAGAATAACTTGATTAAACTTTTATTTTTTTAACGACAATAACAAGGCAATTCAACTGTTTATTACATTTTACATATATACGTGACGTATCAAAACAGTACGTAGTAATAACAATATTCTATTTTTTATAATGTTTCAACAGTCAGTTTTTTTTCTGCGGTTTTTGATAGATGGCAAATACATAAATTGTTTGTTTTTGTCGGAAGTCCGAAAACACGTAAAAAGCATCATAAAAAAACAACATCAAATAATAATAATCCAACTGCTGCAACCAAGCTAAACAATTCTTACTTATTATTTAGGTAAAGTAGCGAGCGATTCAGGTGGCATTATTGTAACTTGTAAGCTTTTGCTAACTAGTAAAAATACATAAAATGTCAATGTCCTTTCACTCACAATATTAAAATACACGTACACTCATGCATCCAGAAAAAAATGACTAATATGACATTAAATATTGTACTTTTTTACTCCATCATCAGCCATGCAAAAAAGGAAAGATAGGTTGGCTTCATAGAAAAAAATGACGTATCACGTGAGCGAGCATGAATGTGTGTATTATTATTATTACTACACAATTTACCTTTGGTTTTTTAAGCCTTTTGCAAATTGTAATAATAATTGTGACGGCAGCACAGTCTAATAGCACCAGTAGCACAATAATAATAAATAAAATATAGTAGCATAACGATAATACGTGGAATAGGCATGTGTAAATGTTTTATCGATATAAAAACGTCTAATAATCATATTTAAGGTTTCATTGATTTAATGCAGCATTAGCATTTCATTTAATGCTGCACACAGTAGTACACCTGCTCATTCCACTACCACCACCACATCAAAAAAGGAGAAGTAGTAGAAATGAGTAGTGAAAAAGTACATGACCGGACAACAGCAAAAAAAATAATAATCGATAGTGCCTTTCCAGCAGGCGAAAAAAAGTGGATGGTTAAGTTACAACAATTTGCTACGAAAAAAATCGGTGATGCGGTTATACTATAGCATTTAAATGGTGGAATGTTACGTTGATGAGCTGCGTAGCGAAGAATGGCGGCTGTTGTTGCAAATTGCCATAATATTATAGTTATTTCTAATAGATAGATGCGAAATCAATGGCGAATGTTATACTTATAATAATTTCTAAACACATTTTCTTAGCAGCGTATTTTAAACTGTATATAGCTATAAATGTATATTAATTTAGCAGGTTGTATATAAATTATAATATAATATGATGGAATTTAGAGTAAGAGTGAGCTTTTTTTTTTCCTGGTGTAAAATATGAAATTTTTCAAGTTGACAATTTTTTTTTTCAAAAACATTTTTTTAAGCCTTCAATAATATTATGTCATTTATCATCATTATCTTTTAGATGAACGACAGTTTGCATGTTATTATTATTATTGCTTTGAGTTTCAAAACGGTTTATGAAAAAAACTCGCGATTATAATAATTTGCTGTTGAAAATATTAATTTATTATTATTATTATTATAATTATAAAGGCGATGATGAATTTGTTGTGTTTGTTGTAGGCGTGCTGAGTGACTCACTGGCACGCTTGGCTATATTTGCTTTCTCCATGTCGAGTAGCTGTTTGCGTAGTTTAATAGCTTCCCTTTTCATTTCCCGTTCTCTTTCCTTCAGATCTGTGATTGTGGACCAGGTGTCCTTGGTGGGAGATTGGTCCACTACCCAACGGAGGAACAAGCCTGACCAAAGTGTCTAGAAAAGAAGAGAAATGTACAGTTTGCATGCGAATCAAAATGAAAGTCGGTGAAGGAAATAGGAAAAAGGGAAATTTCCTACCAGACTGACGGGAGCAACCGAAGGCCAAATGACTTTGGAATTGGGCTCGTAAACCGGATTCATATAAGACTGGAGTGCATCTGGACGGTTGATAAAGGACCATAAGCTGACCGTTTTGTTTTTGAGATCGAGTTCTTCCCTTTCGCAAACACTGTCGCAGAGAAAGGTGCCTAGAATGAAAATTGGTTGAAAGCTTCATTAATATGGTTTTCCGTTCCAACATTTTGCGTCATTACTACAGTTTTTTCAGGAAGGAATATTAATTTGCCATTATTGCATCAGAAACTCACCAAACTGCGAAGCATAGGAATGTTGAACCAAACTAATTAAAAATGTCTCTGTAAACTCAAAGCTGCAAGGAAACTGTGTGAAAAGCTGGTACACACAGTCCATAAACAGGAGAAATGTGGGGGCGTATGTTTTCTTTGGATTGTTGCGTGCGGATGAGGCAGTATAAGCGTAGCATGATTTAAAATGACGTGTTCCAAAGGGATAGCCACCTTGCAGCCATTCTCGTTCTATTAAAGCCTACACATTAACGCCAAGAATTTTTGTTTTGGTTATTAGGAATATAGTGGCCGGTAGATCGGACAACTGTACATTGATCCACATTCTAACTTACAAATAACAATACTCGAGTTCAGAAATTCGATAAAATTTACCTCAAACCCACGAATGCTGCGACAATCCGGATTGAGTATAATTTGTGTTAATGACGTTACCGCTAAAGTAGTATCCGTTCCATCAGATCCATGAACAAGAACAGACGTATTTTCCTGAGAAAAAAATGCAGTTCAAAAGTTCATAAAACTTTCAATAATAAAACTAAACAGCACACCTTTCATCTTTGATAAAGTTTTTATTTTTGATTAACATACATACCTGAACTAACGATTGAGCAATTAAAGCCGCGCAATTTAGCACACTTGATACATTCGTTAACCACGCACTAGACTCTAGTCGACCAAGCCACTTGTCCATTGTACATGCTGTGTCGTTGCAAGCTTTCATTTTAAACATGAAAAAAGAAAATAACATCTACCTTTCTCCTCACATCAAACAAACTCATAACTCATACAGAGCTTTTCTTGTTTGTTCAGACAAGTCTCCTTTGATACACCCACGCAATTTTCTTGATATTAAAGATACATAATAAAAAATTGCTTCATCTCATTTTTTTTACCTTCCGTCAACTTGGCCAGCGAGTCCAGCAGATTGTAATGCCTGTCAATGGGCTTATGGACCCTTCTCCATTGTGGGTAATACACCTCAAGCTCAAATCCTCCTCCCTTTGACTGCCAATCAAATATAGCCTGATTGCACATCCAATTTCATAAAAAGTTCACTACTTTAGTATTACCACCCCAGGTCTCACTACCTTTGTATGTCGCAAGTATTAAAAAGTGAAGTGAATAAACATTTAATTAAATTGATTCAGAAAAGTAAGATAGATAAAGAAAAATATCGTTCTTGCTCATTTCTTTTGATCAAGTTTTAAAAAAATACAACAATAAATAAATAAAAAAATATTTAATCATTCCAAAATATTTCCAATTTATGACAGCCCAAAAAATACTTTTAAAATGCCTTTTTGTGTGTTTTTACAACAAAGCAGTAATTTCATTCTCCAACATTTAAAACTTTCCAACTAAAAAAATAATTCAATTTTGGAAACGGGTAAAATAGAAAAAAAGGTTTAAAAAAATAACTAAATAAATTTCATAAAAAAGCTAACTAAATATATTCAACGAGTTCAACGTTTCCATTAGCTTGGAATGATCATTATTATTTTAAACTGTGTTCCAACTTGTACGTACCTATTTACAACAACATTCTTTTTGCTTCACAGTAAAGAGAAAAAAAAAATTGCAACAGTATATTTCAACCGTGAGTTGGCTTGGTTTGGTGGATTTTACAAAATTTGTATCAAAAAAGGACACATTGAGGTAGTGAAAACTGAGTTAATGTAATTCTACGTAGGTTATTTGCAAACTCACTACTACTGTACACAGTTACATCACACTCCACACACAATGTTACAACATTATTATGGTTATTATTTATATATATTATATCACATTATACGACATACTCCCACGCACAGGGGTCACATTAGGTACTTGGAAAAGGGCAACAACGAAATACGATATTGACTAACCATTTAATTATGTACATACATATACATGGACAAGTACAAGGTCTACTAGGAAAGCCTACGTTTCATATTAAATTTCACGTAAAAAAACCACTGATTCTAAAAACTTGTCTAATTTTTAAAATGTCATGCTATGTACATAACAAAAAGGGAAAGACGTGGAAAAGAAAATGAAATGGAATCAAAGAAGAGACAGCATGAAAACAAAATCATTTTACGAAAACGCAAAACAAAACAAAATTATCAAGCTTGATACTTTAAAGTTAAATTAAAGTAGAGAATAATTAAGTATTTAAGTATTTTTTAGCGTTTGGTTCCAACAAAAAGCAAGATGTACTGATTTTTTTTTCCTGAATTGGACATACCTTTGCTGTTTGAGCTAGCGTTTGTGTACGGGTGTCTATTATGTAGCCCCTTTTTCCAGGACCCAGCACGGCATTAATGAGACGTTCATCTTCCTTACAACGTCTACCAGCAGGACCCACGAGAGGTTGACCGCTGCGAAGTAACACAGTGCCATTTTCATGTCGATAGCAAAGTATAGGAAAACGGCCTCCTTGCCGAAATGAAGAGGCAACTACAATGTCTTCGTCAGGGATTGATTTAGGAACAACTACAGTGGCTGGGTACGATTTGCAAACCTGCGAAAAGATGATTAAATGAATATTTTAAGCTTGTTAAAGTACAGCGTAATATTACTCTGCTTTGAATTGGTTTAAGGAATTACCGCATAATCCTTATTAACTTGACTGATACGCCAATCTTCTGATGTCAAAACAAGTTTCGAAAATTCTGCTTCTGTCGAAAAAGCAGTCCAACCATCCTCTACTGTAGGAAATAATGGACGGTAAAAGAATGGATACGAAAGACTAGGAACATCTAAATCAATAGTAAACATTATATATTTTTGTTTAATTGATATTTCAAGAAGACGATTCTTATTAAAACAGATTAATATTTTCTACAATTAGTTCCGCCCACTTACTTATGTAAGATAAATCATCTAAAGAATCCGCAACGTTATTAAAGTCATCAGTGGAATTAATATCAAGATTTATCACTGCAAAATCTTTACACTTGATAACAACAGTCCCTCCGCCAAATGTGGAAGGCTTTCTTTCCACAACGTCAATGTTTTTATGAAGTAGCTGTAGATAACCACAAAAGATGTTGTGAAGTCGTTGCTCCTCAATAATCTTTCTTTTCCAATCTTGCACTTTGACCACATTCATTATAATTAAAAATATTAAATCACCAACTATATATACCGTACTTTTAAATATACTTTCCACAACATATATTATTCCTCACACAGCTAATTATTGTGATTTGAAAAGCGTGTAAATTGCGTCTATCTATCTTTCTATTTGCCGTTAAAAATGGATGACAACTTTGTGTATTGCTTTACGTCTACTTTATTTCCACTTTTCTATATCTAACCAATCAATCTAACAACTTATTGTGCTAATTATTGACAATTGGTTTACAATAGGAGGATAAAATATTTGTATGTGTGCAAAACTGCACTTCATACTAATTTAATAATTCCAGTTTACTGTGTAAGGCCCCATTTGAGTACAAGGCATTATTTGTGTAAAAGGAATAACGGCAGTAGTTGTGTTACAGAATTTATTATTTTTATTTTTCTTATCCTACCACTACTATTCTTCTCTTTTCTCTTATGTACTTGCATATCGTAAATATTATTTTTGGTAATAAAAAAAACAAAAATGTATATATTTTTCTATTGTGTTTCCATTAAAAATTTGTTATTTTAAATTTGTATTATATTTTTTTGGTTCATTACTGGAGAAAAAAAACAAAAATGTATATATTTTTCTATTGTGTTTCCATTAAAAATTTGTTATTTTAAATTTGTATTATATTTTTTTTGGTTCATTACTGGAGCTCGCTGAGCCTCCCTCTTCGGTGTAGTAGTGTTTGGTGCTGGTGAAACAACAAGAAATGGAATCACATCATTTTCTCCATCCTCATCGTCGTCATCATCATCATCATCGTCATTATTGCCATCCTCCTCCTGATCTTGCTCAAATTCTTGTTTTTGTTGGTGCTGCTCGTAGTTGTAGTAGCAGTCCTGATAATATTGTTGGAGTACCTGCTGATCAGCAGCAGAGACAGAAGAAGACGAAGAACAAGCATAAATCCATGAAGAACAAGCAGCAGTAGTAGTGGAAGCAGACGAGGATGAAGTGTCAGTGGGAATGGGAATTGCTCCAGGACTTTTTGCTCTTATTCTCTTGTTTTTTTTCCTTTTACTTGCCGATATAGCACTACTAGTGCTGCTCGATGTCGCTGTGGCTGCGGGTGTCGATGCTATTGTGAATGTTCGCCTGGTGAAAGAGTACATCATACACTGCGTATGTATATGCTGCTACTTGCTGCTGCTTGCTTTACTTACCAACACATAAAAAAACTTTGTTGATGTTGACTACTACTACTACTACGACGACGATGATGGCAATATTCAATTTCAAGCAAGCCGGTAACAGTATTCAATGTAGCAAAACGACCCAGCCCAACAGCTTGGCTTTTAATAGAATATTATTATGTTTTGGTTGGGAATGTTATGCCCGTTTGTTGCAAAGAAAGTGTATGAAAAAGGAAACCGCTGTATATTCATACGATCCAATGTCTAAGATCATTTTCATAGTCAAGTGAAACGAAACACTGCACCTACACACGACATAAATACATACACACTATTTCCAATTCCATGCACACACTCAAACCGCAAACAGGAAAAAGCTGCTTGTGCATTAGATAGTTGGATAGATAAGTTGGGTAGGTATGTATGAATATTGTGTGAAATTGAATATTATTATATGGGAATAGATGTGATTATCTGAAATGATGAAGATGCTCCTACTATTACCAGCAACAGCTATAGCACTTACTTTGTGATGGTGATGATGATGATGATGTTGCGTGAAAAAGCTTTGTTGCTGGAGAAAAGAAGGAAAGGAGCGAAATTTTTTTTCTTTTGGCGGAACAGGAAGGAAGGAAAGAGGAGAAAAGTGGAGTATGTTAACAACAACACGGCAGTGATGATGGTGCTGGAGTGGTGTGTAATAAAAAAAAATGTAACGTTTGTCGAGAAAGTTTCAGCTTGTTTGTCGTCGTCGTATTATATACGACAGCAGTGATGTGAGAAATGGAGTTGATGGTGTTGGTGATGATGATGATGATGCTGATGCAACAGCTATAATGTACTAGCTACTACTGAACTGATGCTACTGCTGCTGTTTGTTTTACAAATATTAGTGTCGTTTTTGGAAAAGGCTTGGTTCGATGTATTATAATGTTATTACACGCTGGCAACTATCACTTTGAGCAGATTTTCCAGACTGAACAGATTACTTTTCTGTTTTCTATTCGATAACTCAGTCAGGTAAAGAGTGTGAACATATATGCACACACACACACACACAAACGTTGTATATTATGTAAATGTACATAGAAAAGCTCGTGTTGGTGACAACTTTTATTAGATGACAGAGACAGAGATGAGAAAGAGTGTCGACTCGAATATCAGAAGCAGCAACAGGAGAAAAGAAAAAAAGGCTGTTTTGTATCCAGTCTCCTTTTTATGACTGTTTTACACGCACTCCCAAAACGGAAATGATGGGCTGTGATGAAAATTGCTGTACTAAAAATGATGATGGAGAGGTGGTTGTGATGATGATGATGATGATACTGATGGTGTGTTGTTTATGATGAGAAAATATTTTTTGTAGTGGGCAGAATGTGTTTATTTCATACGAAAATTATTACTGACACTTTGTTGAAAATGTAATAATGGAATTATAGGATGGGTGAGTATACACGTGAAATATTTTTGTAGTGGCACAGCAGCCTTTGTTGTATACTATATTTTTCGATGCATGAAACGTTGTATGTTTTTTTTTGTAAAAACTGGAGAAGGGAAATAAAAATAGGATTACAACAATTTTTTTTTCTTTTTTGGCTTCCTATTATTTTTTCCTTGATGACTAAGTCAGCTAAATTTTTATGGCTTGTTTTTTCCTCTCTTCCCTATTTATTTACTTTTGAGCACACTTAACTTTTTTTTGCGGTATGCCTTTTTCTTTAGAGCTTATATAGCTGATGATGATGGTACTGAACTGAACTGACTGGACTACTAGTGACTTTTTTATTCTGTGTGTCAGAAACGGATTTCTAGTGGGATGATGGAAGATATCAAGGTTTTCATGAATTTCTCTGCAGCTGGTCGCGTCTAGTGAGTTACGCATGGTCATAATGTCATCATCATCAGCTATTGTGTATATGCATGTATGTATGTAAGCTTTCTCTTTTCTCTCTCTCTCTGGAGCAACAGTGCCTTTGCCAGTGCTGGCAAAAAAGGAGGAGAGAGAGAGAGAGTAACAGCAGTAAAAAAAGCAACAGCATGAACAACATCATAACATTTTCTTTCTCTGCTGCTGCTCCTGCTGCCTTCTTCTTTTCTCGACTGCTGTTGTTAAAAAGAAGGAGGCTTATAAAAAAAGCTAAGCTGAGCAAGCACTTGTAAAAGTAAGCATACATATATCCCACCAGCCAGCCAGTCATCCATCCGTTCATCTAGACAACGTTTTATTCTTGGTCTCTCTCTGTGGAAGAACGTGCATGAACTCATCTTGCATGTTTTTCGAGTATCAAGAGAAGAAGAATGACGAAATATTGTATGGAATACTGGAGCAGTAATAATAATGATGGCAAATTATAATGTATACTATTTTATGTATCGTTTTATTCATCTTTATTCCGTTTTGTTCTTTCTCCTTCTTCTTCTTCTCCTCCTCCTCCTACTTTTCATGAAATTGTTGGCGGCGGCAGTGGTAGAGTTGTCGGTTTATGGTCATGTTTTCTGTACATCAGGGAAGGAAATGGAGAGTAAAACGGAAAAGTTTTCTACTTTGTTACAACTACTAGTTTACCAGTAAGCTAGAGAGAGAGAGAGAGTGATTCTGTTGCCTTTGCTGGCTGCTGCCGGTAGAGAAAAGAACGGATGTAAGGTGAGGTGGCGGTGGTGGTGGTGGGTGCTCCACTTGAGTATGCTGAGAGGGAGTGAATTCTCTTTCGAATGGAGGCACTTTTTCTTGCTTTTCCTTCCACTCAACTTGTTGACTAGGTCGAGCAGATACTATTACATTACTACTAGAGAATTTCGATGGAAGAGTTGGTTTAACAAGCATGTTATCGTAGACATGGACTACTACCTAAGCAATGAATGTCTGCAAAATTTTCACTTTTCTTTCAAGGAGGGAAGGAGACAGAGAGAGAGAGAGAGAAAGATTGCAAGGGAAATGAAAGTGATGTGTAGAGTTGTAATGATGTAATGAATAAAGTGGTGTTGCGGAACAAGTGGAGATAACATTGAGAAATAAATGCTTGCCAGGGTTGGGCTAAAGCTAAGGCACTTGTTAAAAGTGGAATGGTTGTGGTTGTGTGTGTGGATTCCACCAGTTGGATTTGGAATTCGGGTGAAAGAATAAGAAGAAAGGAGAATAGAAAATAATGGAAGAACTGGAATAAAAGAGGAATGAGTAATAATAAAAAAACAAAAAATGCGGATACACCAGACTATATGCATATACAATACTGCGGCAGTAGCAGGAGTAGTGGGGTAGTTGGTAGTAAACTGGATAAATATTATGCAAAAAGCAATTTTCTTCATATGCTAGTAAAATTGATGCAGTACCCATGGGCTTTACATGCATAGCAAATTTCAGTTGAACTGAACTACGTACGTACATGACATGATTCTAAAAGCCTTCAGTCTTGTTTCGTC
>JAHZMZ010001958.1:0-20502 GCA_027743805.1 Lepidocyrtoides sp. E14
CGAGCATCGGGATTTTATAAGGTTACTCAAGTAACCTAATAATGAATCACTCTGTTAACTTTGCTTATTTCTGAAAACCATTGATAGCTTTATCGCGGAATCGAATTGTACGTAGAAAAAAATTGGTGGGTGATGATGACGATTAGAATGATGATTTTGCGGAAAAATTACAACCTTACGAGACGGAGAATCGGAATGATGATTGGCTTATGATGTTTATATACACATAGCATACTTTCAACTCAAGTACTCAACCCACCACCACTTGTCTGTCTGACTTTAATAAAGGAATGCATGTTATAAACAGCGGATTTTTGCCATCATCTTTTCTAAAAGAAACATGTGAAATGATGTGATGAGATGTTTTGTTTGAAATGTGCTAGTTTCTCCTCTGGGTTCCTAATGGAGACCGATATAAAATAACTGCATGAGTTCACATTCCTCTTGTTTGCTTGATTCTTGAGTGTCTCTCATTCTTCTCGACCTTCACTCATCCGACATTTTTTTTCTTCTTGTCACGTTGAAGCTAGACTGGGAAATCAATGCAAATAGGTATGAATAAGTAACGGCAATGTTGATTCTAGTAAATGGAGTAAATGTTTACACTGTGTTCAACTAAGAATTAATCTTCTCTTGATGCAATTTTGGTGAAAAAAAGATGCTAGGCGAGAGACAAGTTAATGTTTACAAAGTTAGTCATCCTCGTCGTCGTCGTCATCATCAGCGTAGAAGTACCACCACTTGCATAATTTATTCGGTTAAAAAATGTAAACCGACATCCATATTACTACATACACGTTTTAAACTTTAAAGCGAAATAATATTTTTTAAATTGAGACAGTTTTTCTTTGTTTTGTTGGTCTTGTCAGTTTCTGCTTTGAAACAATGTTTTTTTACAGGGAAAACTTGGAAAAGGTGGATCTCTACTGACAACCTTTCTTTTACAAGGTTCCTCCTGGTACCAAAAACATACTTTGTTAAAAACTGGCATTTAAGCACAAACATATCTCTTGCCCGGCTAGAAAATAAAACATGACAGAAGAAGAGAGGGAGAGAGACCAGTCCTTGGTCCATGTTCATTCAGTCACGTTACATTTTTTTAGCCGAAGAACTCTGCAGTACGAGTTGATGTGATGAGCTAACTTTTTTCACCAAAAAATTATGATTATTATTATTATTACGGTTTATGTTGTTTTCTTTTTTGATGTTATGCGATACAATCTTGCATAATTTGAATCTTAAAGTTGAACCAGCCGAAGAGTTACATTTTTTCAGCCCATTCAAGCAACCACGATAATGCACACGTGTACAATGCATGCTAAACATTTTCTATTGAAGAGAGAGAGAGACGTCCGTCCGTGTAGATTGTCATACATCCATATCATTATCATCATTTTTTTCTGTTTGCTCTTCCTCCACTGGGCAGACGTAATATCTAAATAGTTGAATGGTGTCACGTGTAATCACTGCATCATCGGTTTTACCTACTTCTCTTTTGACCCGATGTAATTCCGGGGTCAAGACCGTTTCTCGTCATTAACGACAGCAAAACATTTCGACTGGGGAAAATACGGCAAATTATTATTGCCTATAGAAACCATGACCTACCTTTCTCCTTGATTATTATTACAGCAAAAATGCATACTAATACTGACTAATAAGCTTTACATTTTTATTCGCACTTCAACACAAAAATGTTAAATTCATGCAGCTTTCTTTACAGTATTATACAAGTTGAATCTTGATCTTAGAAAGGAAGATGCTGATGATGACGACGACGACGATGACTACAACAATTATGTTGAGTTGATAGTCGTTGTTCTCTTGGTCGTCGTCATAATGTTAATGTTGTACTGGTAATAATAATGATTATGATAATACGCCATAATATTGTTGTATCTGTTGTTTTTTCTTGCCGTGTGTGTGTGTGTGTGTGTACTAGTGAGCAAAGTTTGAAGTTGGTAGTTGGTGGTGGTGATGATGGCGAACGATGTTGGCTTATCTTGATGGAAAGATCTTTTGATGGACTGGCTACAGTTTAGTTGGGAGAGAAGTAGGTATGAAGAATGTATAATATTATTGAACGACATATGTTCTGGTATGGGACTACTAGAAGTGTGTACATGTTGATCTAATAGAAAAAGCCTCAAGATACGTATATTTTTTTCAACTGATGATGATACTGTCATACTGAAGACTGAAATAAAGAATTTTTTTTAAATAAAAATATTTATTATATTAATATACATACATTTATATTAGAGCAGCATGGTATCTCGTGTTTCTGCGTTGTATAGGCTTTATCGCAACTCGCTAGGAACGAGAAAAAAACACACAGAGAGAGAGAGATGAACGTTGGTGATAGAATTGAAGATAAAATAGGAGGAAAAGTATATTCTTCTTATTATTATAAGTTTCAAGCTAACTAAAAAGTTTGCCGAGAATGACCAGTGGAGTAAAAAAAAAATTGAAAGATAAACGAACGTGCATTTCTCTAAGGGCTTTTGACGTGGCTGAATGAATGTGTGCAATTTGACCGTACACAGTAGTAATATTTAAAGGCATGGCAAATCGGATTGGTTAGTGAAACACAAAAAAAGGGAGACAGAAATGCTAAAACAGTAATAATAATAATGTATTTATTAGTTTAGTTTGATGGCATGTAAATAATGTGTAGTGGTTACTTAATAGGAACAATAAAAAATGGTAGTAGTTCTTTCCAGTTTTAATGAAAAGAAAAAAAAATGACGCAGTAGTAGTAATAATGTATAAGTGAACCCATCTGTGAATACATAAACAAACGACAATGCCAAGAAAGACAGTAGTGTGGTATGCATAGGCGTATATGTATATACCTATGTACATGGTGATAGTAATGATAATAAGATGAGGAGAGGAGAAGCTGACTGAAAAAAACACTTATTTAGTTAACGTCTCCTCATAGTATTCATTCAAACAAATTTTTCTGGCCTTTTTTATATACTTTATTTCACAGGCGTGCATAAATCAAGTGAAGGATTTATTACTGTTGCTTACACCGGTTTTTGCACATTTCAAAATTATCAGAAAGGGAGAGAAGATGAATAGAGGAAAAAGAAGATACTTACATTTCACACAGGGAAACTGGACTTGCGTACTTTTGACGCAATTTGTGCAGAGTACATGAAAATTATTGTATAACGTGGCAAGCGTACTATAGCGTATAATGTTAAGTAGCAAAAAAAAAAAAAAAACACATAAAATTTGTATGGAATACTAAAGCACTTTGTCCAGTTCTTCCTCATTAAAAATTAAAAATTTAATTTGAATAGGCAAAAAAGCAGAAAGAAACCGACAAAAAAAAATGGTATGGTAGGTAGTCAACATAAAATACTGATACTTTGAAGCCAATCATTTCAGAATAATATCGAATGAAAAAAATATGCATTTTTTTTCTTGGTGAATGAAATTAATAAAATAGCTGTTTATTATTATCATATCGTCGTATAAAAGTACGAATGGTTAATTCCTGAGGTTGTGTTTATCTTTGAGTTCACTTTACAATTGTATTTTTTTTGTCGGATCTGTGGTCACTTTAACTTTGAAAGAAAGGATAAGAAGTAAAATGATAGTGGTAAAATGATGATGTTGATGACGATGACACCGAAAAAGTGTACTGATTAGCAGTTGAGCAACACAACGGCAGCAGTTAGCAAAGCTCTTCTTCTTGTTTTTTTCTGCGGCTTCGATCGTCGGTGATTCATGATGATCATAATTTATGGCTTTCCTTTCCCTGTGCTAATCCATCCGTGAATCAGTTTGTTACTCAACTTAGCTTTTATTTCAACCGGTAGGATGACGACAAGAGGACATCACATCATCATCATCATCCCCTCGTCGTCGTCGTCGTCGTCGTTCTTCTTCTTCTTTTTTCCCTTCTGGCCATTGATCTTCCTCTTTGTTTATCCTGACTCTCGTCAATTTCTAATATTCCTGTTAAACTACAAAGACAACGACATCGACATGACTTTTTCATTTTGAACTTTGATGCTGATGCTTCTGATGTTGTTGTCATTTGATACGGTTGCTGGCGACCAGTGTTGCAGCAACAACTGCTCACTTTAAGAACATGCATTTACCTACACAATATTAATTATTATAACACTCATTCCTCATCCTCGCTCACTTGACTTGGGTATCAAACAAAAATTAGAAACAGGACGAACATTTTTTTCTTCTTCTTTTACTCCGTTGTTTACGTTGTTTGATGATGATAAATCCAGATATGATAATATGCAGATATAAGAGTCAGTGAGGAGAAGAAGAGAGAAAAAAACGTCTTTTTGGCGTTAGTGCATTTTTTTCTTAGAGAAGTTCTTCAAGGAACAGGACACGGAGGGAGTAAAAGATGCCTTTTGAAAGGAAATATGGTGGTGAAAAATGTCAGTTGTTTGTTGGTTGGTTGGCATGGATTTGCTTAAGGAACAGCCTAAAGCAAGACAAGTTGTTTAGTGCGAAAAATAATAATAATAAAATTTTCACTGCAGCCAGAAGAATATTATTATAGGCAATCCGCTTGCATACAAATTAAGGTTTGAGGTATGTTCGTAATGTCCGTATCTAATATTATTGCACTTAATTTTATGTCGAAGAGAAGGTGACGTAGAGATTATGAATATTGATGGAGTTCGTGTCAGCAGATTCAGATAAATTAGAGTGTAAATTGAGAAGCAAAAGAATGAAGAATGAGATTAAACAAGGAAAGAAAGGTGACCAGAAGGGGAACACAAAATTATTTATCTTTTTAGCGCATATGCTTGCTTGCACTCTCTTTCTGCATACATACTTCTCTCTCCATTCCTCTTCTGTATTTTTTTATTTATTTATTTTTCTTGTAAAAATATTTCCTGTTTGATGAATGGGGATGAGTGTAAGTTAGACACACCTGAGCAGAGAACGTAGGAAAGAGCAGAGGAAAGGAAGAATAATAGATCATTATCATTGGTAAATCGATCAAGTTCACAAGCTGACATCACACCAGAACATCACCATCAACACCACTGTGTTGTTCCTTAAGTAACTTTGCACATAATATTAAGTGTTTTCAGAGTGCATGTTTCAAAAGGAGGAAAAAAGGTTCAAACATAAATTGGAAATAAGATGAGACACTATAGGCTACAATGCAAAACCACTATAACACTCGTGCAATTTTAATGCATGTAGCCTGTACTACATGCATTAAAAGGAAGGCGAAAATAAATAGACCGGTCGGTCCAGTAGTAGTCATCTATAACTACTAGTTACTGCTGGTGGTATTTGTTTTACCTTTTTTCCTTTATGCTGTTGGAACGACTAATGGAGATATGTTCATCTTTTTATTTTTTAAGTACAAAAATAGATGGGAATTTACATTGGATCGGAGCAACTTCATCTCCTTGCTTACTCTTTAGATTTGTTGATGCATTTTTTCGTTGTAAAGAAAAACAAGATGTTTGACTCTTGCAGTTTTAATAGAAATGCAACAACACCTGCACCTGCTCACAATAAAATAGTCACAGGATCCAATGACGTCATTTTCATTCGGTTTATTAGTTTTTTTTCTGTTCTTCTTTGTCTTCCACAATCAAGTTTAACATAAGGAAACAAAACTCCTCAAGCAAAAGGAAGAGGTCAAGCTTTTTGATAAGTTTCATTCAAGAAAAAAAAATCTGGTGGTTTTTTTTTCTGGTGGCACTAGTGACACCTTGCATTTTGCAACGGGGTAATAGTCGACTTCTCCCTTTATTTGTAAAAAAAACTTGGCCTGTTGACGTGGGATTTGGGAGTGTTAAGATTGTCACATCGTCGGTGCATCTTTAAAGTGCCATGCCACATTCCACTTTTCATTTATCTCTCTAGACAAAAAAAATCTACGCTAAACTAAAGGTAATATTTGTAATGGAGTGCATGAGGTATGCATAACTCGCCCAATCATTTTCATGGCAAACATAAAATCAAGCCTGAGTCTTCCTTTTCATTTTCTTATTATTATTACCACATTGCATCATGTCGATTTTTACTTGCGATTTTTATCGCTAACGAAAAAAAACCAGCTTCTTCTTCGCCTTTTATTTTACCGAGTAGCTCCTGCAAAATACTAATACCACTGGTGCATGCAGTCAATGCAGTAAAAATGATGATTGCGTCTTCATTTATTTATATTTTTCTCTTTTTTACGATTGGACACGACGGAATGCAGTGAATTGCAACAACGACGACGACGATACAACATCACCTTTACTATCTCGGCATTTTTATGTCATTGTCGTAAAATTCCAATTTGTATATTTATTGCATTTCTTCCTTCAAACTCGTCATCTCACTTGCCACCACCGTCCAAGGAGCTATCATATTTGCACTTTGCTGTGTCCATAGCAAAACCACTGATTATCAAAATGTAGTTTTGCGAGTTGAGTTGAAACCAATATCGAAAAAGGTCTTATAATATTTATTGAAATTTAAATATCTGAAAGTAAACACCTTCCATTTCCATTCACTTCTTTTTTTTCTTGATTTTATCTCAATTCTCATGTTCTTACGAAATAAATTATTGTTTTCTGACCAGCCCGTTTTTACGTTCGTTGTGCATTTGACAGATATGAAAAAAAGAAGTTGTAAAAGATTTTTGCTAACCATATCCTGACTAACAAGTCAAAGTGAATATAGCGTGATAAAAAAGTAAAATCGTAGCAAAGAAACACACTCAATCCATCCTTGGAAATTCCTTCTTTATCACTTGATTTGTTTCATTACTTTTCACCTCTCCAAAAATCTTGTTTCTTACGTACCTATTTAAATCAAATGATTATTATTAGTAGTATTGGCAATCAATCGGAATGTGCGGCTCTAATGCCATTTGTTGAAAGTAAATACAGAATTATCTAGCACAAACCTATAACTATCATTTACAGACACGTGACAAAACTAAAGAAACAATATTGACAACCAATGTGACTAAATGAACTCTGTTTTACATTGTTTCAATTAGACAATCAAAGTTGAAAAATGCCGCAACCAAAAAAAAACACCTTTGTTGTTTTTTTTCCTTGTGGATTGATTTAATATGCCGTACTACTATTCAATCGTAAACACAATTGTACTTGCCTTTTTTCACTTCATTCGAATTCTGGTTGGCAGAATTTACACATGCTTGCTCAGCCCACCTTAATTATTTTGCAAATTAATGGTCTGTTCTCTCCTCCATTTACTTCCACGTAGTAAAAAATTAGAAAAGGAATTTGTACCTGACTAATTGCATACTATTAAACTGCCTCCTACATAAAGCATAGAACTTTTTACATCTACATACACACACAACACACACCAAATAATCTAGTCAGCATTTTTCTCAAAAATATATTGCCGTGTGAGAATTGAGATTTGCATAATAATAATAACTAACAGCAACATCAGCAACAAAAATTACAAAAAAGTGTTCCAATTTAGAGCCGATATATCCCCTACCTACCTGTGTGTGTAGTGTGTACATGCTCATACAGCAGCTCATCAGATTGTCTGAATGCACGGAATACCAGTAATAATAATTAAGATGAGCATATTGTTGTATAATTTATTAGCAGGCAGTGTGCCTACTCATTCAAGTCAAGTTTAATAATCATTTAACTTTTCCTGATATGATTACTCCTCGGATAATGATAATAACGATTTCATAACAATAATAATAATACTAACAAAAAAAAGGAATTCAGCAGAAGCTATGCAAAACACGATATCTTGTCTTGATTTTGAAAAAAAGTACTTTTCTCTTCAACTATCTATCTATCAGACTACAGTCATACTCACTGTCTTCATTGTAAAAATAGAGATACTACTAATAAAAAGCATACAAGCAAAGCGGGTTTCATTCTTGCTGGAGGCCTAATAAAAGTCTGAGCTGCACACATGAGTAAAATATCTTTCTATCTTGACCGTCATTATTATTATTATTATTATTGTCTTGAGAGATTTTCTTGATGATGATTGATTAATGAAACGAAGAAAAGTTCACTTTTTTTCTGTTGAAACAGAAATAAAAAACAATGCTAAAAATTTCAACTCGCCTCATCTGCCCAGTGTGTAAAAAAATTCATTGCAGTTGGCGTTTGGTGGTGCAGTAAGAAGCTGTATAGAAAAAAAACAAGCACACTGTTTTAGAGAACATCTAGCCAAGGAACAAGAAGACCAGGGCAAATAGATGGAGTGGACGAAGAAAATAAGTAGAGAGGAATTTATTTTTTCATAATTGGTAATTTATATTCAGCGATAATAACTTCCCCTCCTTATTATTAGCGTTTTATTATTATTATTACATTATGAATCGCCTGGTCTTTCCATTTTCATTATGTTGTATAATATTTAAAGTGCTCAAACTTTGTTTGAAAAACAATAAGTAGGAAACGAATATAAGAAAGACAGATAATATGTGAGTTGGTTAAGTGAAAAAAGTTATGTAAAATATTTCATTTTATGAGATACCACCATGATCGCCGGTGAATTAAATGTTAGCTAAATGTACAAACACGTCATTTGGTGTTTGGTGGTAAAAGTTAACTACCGCGATTTCTCCATTTCTCTTTAATAATTTGTTCTTTGTGCATGATTTGAATTTGCAAATAAGAAAGAAATAATAATAATAATAATAATCACTGCTGCTGTTTTTCTTGTAGTTGCTACACTACACAGTGGTTAAGCCACTGATTATATGATGATAATAGTGTCGGTGGTGTAGTAGTAGTGGTGATGAACTGGCACTTTTAAAATATGTGAAAATTAACTGATTAGATTCATACCGGTGAATCCGTACATAAAGACAACAATACTGAATAAAATTCAAACAACACAAATATCTACATTAACATTATGTGCTCCCATCAAATCATCTTCATAATTTCAGAGTCCTCCTATTATTCCCGCACAATGCGCCACCTCTTTCTTCGAATGACTCATGACATTGCACAAATTCTAGTGATTAGAAGATTCATTGAACAACTTGATAAAATAATGCTTTCAGTAAACAAACCTGACGGAAAGGTGGACATATGTGTGGCTTAGCAGGGAAAATGCACTTAATAATGACGACGACGAGAATGACTACTTTTAACTAATTTGCACCACACCATCAATTCTGTAAATATTTAATGGGCGCATGAAGTGAGAGTAAACCTGTTCCTCTTCTCTTTCATTCGGCTTCTTATTAGTTATTCCGGTGATGCTAGTTCGGAAGACTGTTTCTCCCCTGGCTTCACAATATTTCATTCCGTTGTGTGATGTAGGGAATAGCGGGAAGCTTGGTCAGTTAAAAATTGGTAAATGAAAAAGAATTATCAATATTATTGTTGCCACAACAATACAATGTATGTAATTGTAAACATTGTTGAATCGTAATGTTTATAGCTCATGTTTTTTAAGGCAGTAAATAACTTGTATACTCTATACCTATGACATTGTCTGTACTATTTCATTAAACTTTTGGCTTTGCTTGTAGTAAATTAATGTTTTTATGGCTTTACCTGACATGGTACTGTACTTTTTGTCCATTGTTTCAAATTACCTCATCCATTATTACTGCGCTGAAACGGATGCGATATGGTGTTTAGCTAAAAGTTTACTGCCAAAATAACTCACATCTAGCATAATTTTGAATAATGTTCAGCCCATTGATCATCTTATGACTTGATTGAACTCAAAACTTCAGAAAATTCAAAACTTTTTAAACAGGAAAAGCGTGAATTAACAAAACGGACAGACCAAAGTTGAAAAGTCAGTAGCTTGTCATGCACAGTCGGATTCGTTTTTAAAAGCTAGCAGGCAGCCACACAAAAAAAAAGTCAACAGAGTAACTGCCTAACAAAGCAATAATATTTAATAATAATAATAATGCCCAATAGTTCATTGCTGTTTTTATTACGCCACCAGCACCACCAAGGCTGTTTTTATTGTTTGATTTGATTACAATAATAAGTAGGAAAAGAGCAAACCTGAAACGGCGATAATAACCATAAAATATGGAATTGACTGTGGTTGTTTCTTTGGGTACTTTTTGTTGGCGGTTGTAAACGGATGCTCATGTTTGTTCAAGTCCGCTTATTACCAGGAGAGAATCAAGTACTCTCTTTCTTCTCCTTTTATTGTCCTCCACCACTTTTACAATCTTGTTAGTTGTTTTATTATCCTTTTGAACCCTTTCCTCTGTTCAAACGTAAGCAATTGCGACCTCACAGCTACTTCAATATTTGATAAACCTTATTGCCTTTTTTATGAGTTTGCTGGAGAAGGTAACCAGATTTGCTGACATTCCAAATGGATAATCAACTCAACGATTTTGTTTTAAGGAAACTACTAATTTATGCAAATTTACAACAAAGTGTTCTTGATGATGATGCATTGTTTGGCATGCAGCAAAAAGACTTAGCTCCATATTTGGAACAAAGCGAGATGATTAGTTTCCTTATTTTGGATGGTTTTTTCCTCGGTTAGCGCGTTAGAGGTATTTACAGAAAAAAACGTTGTAGTAGTAATGATAGAGTTTTTATAAAATTTTACCAAATTTTCTGAATAAATTAATCGTAATTTTGCTGCACTCTTTTTCTACAATTACCTGTGATACATCCATATTTGGCAAAGAATAAGCAAGTGTTGCTTACGCTAAAGCCACTGGCAAATTTGTCTGGAGGCTAAAAAAAGCATTATTTTTCTAAACTAACAAATGGTTGGAATCTATGATATTTTGACGTGCCTTTAATGATCTACCACTAAAAATCACTTTTATCAAGTATCAAGTACCAAGTGAACCACATATTTCTATAATCACACATATTATGCAAACACATAGGTCTTGAATATGAATCAAAATAATTTATTAGCAATTGTTTTCGTATAAGTAGACATGCTCAATGCATACACGAAATGTTTGAAGGTAAAATGATCATGTACCCTTTTCCCGTTCATCATCGTTTATACATTTAAGTCAAATCCTCCAAGTATGATTTTATGATGTTGATTAGATAAAAATACTTATCCTTCAATCCACTTGTCAAAATCCTTCCAAAATAAAACTAAAAGGAACATATTTCTTTCGTAAAACTTACTATAAGCCAGTAAGTCACAAGGGCAATATTGCTCTACCTCCGGCTTGCACGCTATCTTTAAGAGCTGAAAAAGGATAATCTCCATTGAATTATTGTTCAAGAAATTATGCATTCAGCGATAATAATGGTATGGATGATTAGCATGATGATAATGTTTCCAGCTACATTTTACTTCAAAATCATACAAAAACCAAGTGTATTGGCTGGCATGATATTTTTACTATTTTTGATGAGAATAAATAAGGCAAAGAAACTTGGCTTGATTATGCATCGAAAGAATTTCTGGGTGTTGTCCTGTCCTCTACGTTATCATTATCATCAATATCATCGCGTTGCCGCTGCCATCATCATCTCCTTCTCACACTGTTCATCTCATCACATCTATTGGCCTTTCTTTTGTGAGTTAGTGAACTTGCCAAAAATGGAAAGTTGGAGTAAAACTTGAAAAAAAACTGTTTGTTATGCATGCATGCATTTTCACTCGTTTAACTCACATGCCCGAAACTTTGTTTTACCTGCAGCTGGAAAACTTTCCATTTTCAAAATTACTATTTTCAAACAAAAAATGATGGAAATGAACATTAAATCGTCAAAACAGGATTAATATTATGCATACGTACCAAAAATATTATAACAACTTCACATTAAATATTCCAATTTTTCTTACGTTTTTTGTCTTTTATTAAAATAAACATGGCTGACTGACTCGCCGCAGACTTTTTTCTGTGCTCATCAGCCTCACCATTTAATTACACATGATGCTTTTCTTCTTTTTTTTAAAAAAAAACTGACCACTAAGGGAAAGAGAATATGTCAAAGCTCAAAAAAGAGATTTTTCCTTTTTCGTCCTTTTGCTGTTCAGATGACAGTGACAAGAAGCACGTCAAGTTACTTCTGTCTTGAAGCAAAAACACAAGAGAACAAAAACAGAATGCAATCTAAGTAATATGCAATATGGCTACCTCAACAAACAGAAAATTATTCTGCAAACCTTATCATCTTTTCCTTGTATTTCCTTAAAGCGAAAAAATAATATTTTAAAAATTTTATAAAACTTTGACAAGTACGTGGAAAGGGGGGAGAGAGAGATAATGGGTACGTTCGTTCATTAAACGATGTCCTCCTGCTGTTGTCCTTCCGTTTTTTATTTTTATTTTTCGTCTAACTTTTCCACAACACAATGGTAGAATCTGTCTACCATCTCCCATATTATTCTATTGTGATCACCTCATCCTACATTATTAAGATTATCTGTGTTTATTGTTATATATTACGGCGGTGGTGGGTCGGTCAGTACTGCAACATTATTCTCATGACATAATGCTCTATGATCAAGATGACTGTGCATTCATGGAACAGCGCAGCGATCCTGCCCTAACTTTTACCGAAAGGTTTATATTATGCTCCCACTGCATACAACACATATTAGGTATGTCCACTGCGATGATGATGACGTTGAGCATGCAACATTAATACGCAAGCCAGCAGCCGCCATCATCATGATGACCAACCGTGTAATTATCCATTTTTGACTCATAATGACCTTCGGCTATTATATAACATGGCTAAAGTAACCACCACTATCCTTTTCCTACCATCACATTATTCTGCTTAATAATAATTCTTACTGGCATGCATCGCATCATCATCATCATCATCAAGTATTCATCCTCATTCCATCCAAGTCCGACCAGCCAGCGAGCCTGGTAAGGCATGTAGAAAAAGTCATGTCGGTTCGGTACAGTGCCTGTGGACATTTTACACAACACCAACCAACCAACCGAACTGATGATGAAGAAGAAGAAGGTGAGGTGATGTTACACTCTTTTTCTGTTTTTATATATGCCTTGTGAGGTTATGTCCGATTATAATCATCACANGAAGAAGAAGAAGGTGAGGTGATGTTACACTCTTTTTCTGTTTTTATATATGCCTTGTGAGGTTATGTCCGATTATAATCATCACATCACCAACATCATAAAAATATGTTTACTCATCATTCTATTATTTTTATTACACTTTTCTTCAATACTTTCCTCCGAAATTCTTAAAATATTTCACTTCAGTATCATTATTAAACTGCATATAGCAAGCATTTCATTTTAATTTTTGCAAAAAATGTGTACGCATTAAGTAAGTAAATGAAGGTAGAAAAATCTCAGCTTGTGTTCCCTGTGGGATGTAAATAATTGTGGGAAAAAATGTTTCACTTCGCAGTAGTAGTAGTAGTCGTAGCAGCAACAGTGATGCTGCTGCTGTTGGCATCGATGATGATGGTAGGAAGAAGCAGCATTACAACAAGCAAGGGAAATGTCAAAAACTACCATTGTTTTTTATTTCGCTTTATTGCTTAAGCTTACAGGTAAGCAATTGCATTACTTAGGTATGTCCTATCCATCTATCCATCCAAGTTAAAAAAAATCCCCGAGTTCACTTGTTCTCGTCTCTCCTTCTTTTCTCTCCCTTGCTGAACTGATGACGACTATAATGACGAATGACGATGTCAGATACACAAGTCATGCTGTTTTTAGAATAGCCTCATAAATACAAAGTGTGTATTTTTTAAAACGTTAACATACTAAAATTAGCAAAACAATCTGTCATTGTCACTTTTTCCCTAGTAGTAGAAGAAGGAAGAGGTCTGCTACTATAACAGTCCGTTCATACTAAAACAATCTAAAGATATAAACATTTAATGGGAAACATGTGGCCTTTTACACCTTGTTCTCACGTTTGTTTCTAATAAGCTATTAACACTGACTGACACGCAGAGAGAGAGAGAGAATCAGAAATGCTGCATACCATCATCAGCTTATCATCGTCATCATCACCATCAGCGTAGCTATAAGCAAAATTATTAACCTTCTTCCGAAAAATAAAATGATAATATTATGCATTCCTCTTCGAAACCATTTTATTTTGCGACGTATGTTTGTAGTAACAACAGTAGCAACAGCAGCATCATGAAACAAAAAAAATATTTTTTTGCCAATGCGGGCAAAAAGGTTTACGAGACAGATACATAATAAAGCTTAGAGGTTGTCGCTGAACTTGGCTAGTTTGGCTGGACCAGACATGGTTGATTTGATATCTCTTGCTGCCTAAATTTTGTGTCCACCCGAGTGTGCCTTTATGAATATGAATGTGAAGATGATGGTGATGTGATGATGATATTTTTGAAAGGAGAAGAAGAAGAATATCATGTTACCATCATGTTGATTTGCCTGTTTTCAAACATTATACCACTTTGTAAGCAGCATAATATAGAATTCAAAATAATGGTAATAATAATACTGCGATATTGATGATGATGATCATGACCATCATCAGAAAGGACATTGAAGAACGGACCTACTCATCCTCTCCTATAGATAAACTTAACTCAACCTGTTGCTCAAACTTTCAACTCTCTTTCATCGAGAGAAAAGATCATTTTTCGAGATAACTTTTTTGTCTCTCTTTCCTTCTTCTTCTTTTTTCTTCTTCTCTGGCCCAGTCAACGTAATAAAAAATACGCTGTGATCTTATCAAAGCATCATCAAAAATGTTTCACAATTCAAGTCTGGAACATACTCTCCTTCTGAAACTTTATTCTGAAAACTAAGCCAATTCATATTATTATTGTAATGCCTTTACTTGCATGAATATGTTATGTCATGACACTCAACATCAATGGTTGTTGTGGTGGTAGAAATAGTTGCAAAAAAAAGAAGGTAGTAAATACCTGAACAGAACATAATAAAGTTTTTTAACAAAACTTTTGCAAACAGTCAACATGCTTGATAATAAAAATGTCTATCTATAAAATTTGTTTGCACTGATATTACCATCATCCTTTAACTTTAGACAGTTGGTCATTGAACAATTCTTGTATCATCCTAGGTTCAAATTGAATAAAATACTCACCACCACCGCTACTACTGCCGTCAAGATATTATTTTACCTTACCTGTTTATCATCACCTGACTGCTACTACTTTTCGTTTCTGAATAAGTTTGATTGCAGGAAAATGAAAAGTGAGAGGAAAAAATGAAAAACTTCTCATCTTATCAAAATAGCAATAATAATAACAATAAATAATATTAATGTTCTTGCCGAGAATATTAAAAAACGCATTACATTATCAGTTAATTTCATGCGTAAGTAGAATTGTGTTTGAAATTTATAAAAAAAATATAAACCAAACAGGTACCTAATCATAATAATAATAATAACGGGGCAATCAAAAGGGAATTATAGAATTAAAAGGGGATTCATTTCGCTTTTTTCCTTTAAAAACGACAGGAAATAGAGCTAAAATTTGTTTAATTAATTTCTTCATTCATTTTTACTTATCTTTATTGCTAAGTTGACCGTAATTCCGTTACCTTTACCTTGACTGCTTTAACTTTTATTAGTGATATAGAAATGCTAGTGAAAGAATGTGCACGTGTCGGCAATGTTTTAAAAAACGACTATTTTCAAGAATTGTTTTGTTCTTTGCTTAAGTGGTTTATGAAGCTGGAACGAAATCGGACGATTTTAACTTTTCGTAAATGTTTACTATACTAGGAATAAGTTGTCATTTTTCTTTTAAAATATTTAAACATGAATAATAAATGCCTTCATTTTTTTGCAGAGTGCCTTTTTACGGTTAAGATTTTTTTGCCCTCGTACATGACTTCTTTATTTCAATGAAAAAGGCTCGTGGCGATGATGCCTTTGATTGGTTGTACATCTGTCTACATTTCCAGTCTGCATGCAGCAAAAAAATTGTAGCTAGCATAACCCAAGGATGAGTTACCCTTGAACATGCCTGAAGACTAGTTTCAAATTTCAACAAAATAAATTTTTAATATCACGGGATGAAACCGTCAATGAAATATTAATACCGTATTATTGCATGAGATCTGTTTCATTTACATTAGGTCATTCTACCTTGCTTACATTTTTAAAAAGTTTTGTTCTTTCGTGAGTGCATTCTGCTACCACTGTACTAATTAACATAATAATAATCATTGCCACGAGCACAAACAGATGTATCTTTCCATCATCTTTCCGTTTCGTCAGGGCTCACCGGACTGGAGAAGTGATGATGTTGAGAGCACGTAAAACATGAGCTCAAAAACACATCCAGCAGTTCTAGCCTAGTGCTACATAGTAGTGGCAAGGTAGCGGCATTAATAGTGTTTGTGATGATCATGATGAAAATAAATTTAATTTGGAGCTGCGGCTCATTGTAATCATCACCGTTACACCACTAGACCAGTTCAAAATACTACAACAATAATAATAATCCAGGAACTGGTTTCAGCTATTCTTCAAGAAAGGAAACTCATCTTGACAAAGATGAGAAACTGGAACGGAGGAATGCATCATTGATTTTGTTTTTGTGAATACATACGTAGACTCGACATTAAATCTCGTTATTATTATAACTTTTTATGATTATATTTTTATGATTAATTATGATTATCAACAGAAAGAAACAGAAGGTGTTAAAAAGATGGTTTTGATCACACTCGTTTTTTTGTTCATTCTGTCTATCCAAAAGGACCCAGATCCGGTTCCTTGAAACTACGACAATGATGAAGATGATGTATGTACGTAAGTATGTATGCACGTCATGTCAGGCTTCCTTGTTCTACAATATTAACATGGCACATTGGTAATTATAATGATACGTATACCTATGTATTTTGTGAACTGCTTGTTCACCATCATCATGACCGGTTGGTTGCGGTTTTATAAAATTGATGGTGTTTGCCCGTCTGCTCCCGCTGGGACCAATTTGTGAATATAACACCTTTATCCAACCTCCTGTTTTGTTTTCCAGAGACCTTTTTTTTCCAGTTGCTACATTTTTCACGCATATATATCATTGTATATACGGGGATGCGTAACTTTACGCATACACTTTTTGGTTGCAGTTGTTAACCATGCAAGTGATGTAAGTGCAACTATCCATTTTTTCACTTTACTTCTCATTAATAATTTCAACACATCTTCGAACCATATCCCGATTCTTTCCTCTTTTTTTGCATTTATATCTGAATTTTTTCATTTTCATACGCATAGCATTTCTTTAGAAATATTGGAGGAAAAAAGGCATTTGAAAGAGAAATAAATCCCCTGTTCAAGATAGCTTTTTCTAAAAAAAGATGTAGTTAAGTGCACACATAAAAGGGCCTAGCGCAACATTCAAGACTAGAGAAGAACTAAGAATCGTTTTCCAAAAAAAAAAAAAAAAAATTTTACTTGCTCTATTATTATGCATGTCTTTGTGCATTGGCTGTATTGAGTATAGTGAAAAAAGTAAGAGCATGAAAAATTTACGCACGATGATATTAATAATAATAGTAAGTTTGAGCAAAAGTAGTGTGTATTCATGCATTTTTATTTCTTTCATACGTACTTCCATACATAAAACCCAACATTGTATTTCATACGAGAAAATAAATGGCTCATGAAATAGAATGAGCTGCTTCACTTACTCTCCCTTCATTTTTTGTATTATTATGAATGAGCTGACAAAGCAACTTACTTAAAAGTTCTAAAGTAAAACAACAGAAGAGCATAGTAGCAGTAGTCATCATGGTGGCAAAAGTGCGACCATGAGGATGACAGTGGTGATGATGAGGAAATGGTGCGGTATTTTACTAGCTCTGTAATTCAATTGCACAAGAAGAAATGCAAATTAATGAAGCGATCCCTTTTTCTTCTTTTTGCAAAGGTGACGTCAACAAAAATGCACTTTGTATTTTTCTTCCTTTTCCTATCCATGTTCTAACGGCGGTGGTGTAGTAGTGTGGCGTTAGAACGTCGTCTTTGGTACTTATAAATAAGCAAATAGATAAATAACAGTTTTCCCCTGTGAAAACAGCTTGTTTATGCAAATCAAGGGAGGGGGTAGTGTGAGGGAGTGGTGGGAGGCTGCATTTTTGCCTTATTGAATAAAATAAAAAAAGAATACAAGACAGAAGCAGACAAAATATAAATCTCTTCTTTTCTTTCCGTATGCATGAATGTATATATACACATACTAGTAGGGAGAAGTGAAGGCAAAATAAAATAAAAAAGTAATGGTGAATGGTAATAACAGTAAATTTCCTCTTGATATTTTCTCCAGCTTTTCATTCTACTTTTTGAGACATACTTAAATACCATCGCCATTGCCACACATTGCTTTCAGCGAGAAAAGCTTAAAAAATGTACGGGTAAAAATTGGTGGGAAAGGAACGTGACAAGATTACTTGCAAGATAGAATAATAATAATAATGTGACTACTACTACTTGTATTGTAATAACGTGTGATGCTTTTTTTAGCCAGCTACATGGATAGTGGGACAGATAGTCATAGAAAAAAAAAGATAGCGACCACGACGACAAAGAAAGCATGCAAGGTATCTTATAGTTGTGTAACTTTTTTTTCTCTGGAGGGGATCCGTTTGGTGTGCTTTTTTTTAGCAAAAACTATTTATTTATGCACCGGCCTTCTCAGTATGTCTGCTGATCCTGATCCGTGAAAAGAAGGGTAGTTGTCGTTGTCGTAAAAGTAATAAAACTTTACGATCATTTTTGTCGCTTTCATCTTGATCAACATCACCATCGCCACCAGGATGAGGACAGAAAAAATAATGTGTAACAAATACACTCCGAGTAAATACATGTATTTGAACAACATTGTAAAAATATGCATGCCTACGTTAGAAGTAAAGGGCTATGAAAATCGACGAAACAGTGAAAGAAACATGTCGTGGCAATGTGGTATCATGTCAGTCAAATCATTTTTAAAAGAGCCGTTTTGGCAATAATGATGACATGGTTGGTATCAACATCCACGACAGAACGTAGTATGGAAAATGTATATCTCCATAAAAATGCGGAATGGTAGCAGATAACGCAAGGATAATAATACCAAAGTAAGCTCTGTAATAAGAGGCGCTGTTATTTTGGCATTTTGCTTGTATACGGTATGCAAACATACAGATTTGCGAAAAAAAAGTATGTTGGAAGACTTTCTCGTTGCTTTTGCTGGGAAGTAAAAATCAAAACAAAATCCGACGTACAATTTCCTTCAATTTTATTGTCATCTTATGTCTTTATTGTACCCATGTCATGATCAGCAGGATCGATAATTTTTTTTCCATCTTTGCATATTTTTCCACTCCTCCAATTCAGAATTACATAACACATGACTTGGTTAAGTTTAGATTTTTTGGCTTATTGATTACCCATTTTGGCTTTTGTCGGTGTGGAAATGGAATGATGTAGCGAAAAAATTGCATTGTTTGGAGGATCACTTTCTTTTTTTTTCATGGAAAGGAAGGCAAAAAGGAGAAAGGGGAGAAAAGTGAGAGAAGTAGCTGAAGAAAAAGAAGATATCTTTTTTGGGGTGACAATGATCGTCGTTATCAAGAACAGACCAACATTCTCACGAAGACAAGACGCTTCTTTTTTTCCTATGTGCTTTGGTTCGAGAGAAAAGGATGCTTGTGATTCTGACAGCTGCAAAGCCTACCACCACCAGTTTTTTTTATCCATTTTTCTTTATTGCTACGTTACCAAGTATTTGCATACTTTTGGGTACTTTCACCTGCAGACTTTAAATTATGTACGCATATAGGTAGAATATGCATTGCTATGTAGGTTCTGCTGTATGAAGCGCATTCATCGTTGCCAAGTAGAAAAACCGACGATGATGGTCGCGATGATTATGATGATGGTAGTAGTAGTGGCAGTAGTGCCAATGAAGAAACCATGAAATGCGAAAATAGAGATTTTTGTCATGAATTCCCGATACCATCTTATATCATCATTTTCATCATGATCCATTGATTTTTACCTTACTGTGCGTGGGTACATGACAGAACACATAACAATAAATGATAAAAATAAGATTCATTCAAAAAAAGAGTGTCAATCTTGTCATATCCCATAATATACTTTGTGTGAGTGAGTGTGTGTGTGAGCGCCGTATGTGTCAAAGGAGAAGCAAATCACACATATCAAATAACACATTGAATACCCATGCATGGCATTCCCATAGAAAGCATTTTTCACGGAACAAAGCACAATTCCCCGTTTCATCATAGTCATCATGATTACATATACATGCATTTATTCATGCATGCAAAAAGCAGAAGCTGAGAATAAAGAATAATAAAAACTTCACGCAGAATGGCGCAGGGACTTGTGAGGGTTAATTCAGACTGAAAAACGGAGAACGAACGGGGGAATATGAAGACTTGAAGAGTCTTATTCTGATTTTATTTTTTTTACTCTCTGCTGGTGTTGTTGCTGTTGTTGATGTCGTCATCTTAGAAAAGCCACTGGAAAGATAGAATGAGCAGGGAACAAAAGACGAGGTTCTTTGGTTTCTCGTTTCTCCAAACACACTTTCCCATACAACCGTTTG
>JAHZMZ010001959.1:0-21795 GCA_027743805.1 Lepidocyrtoides sp. E14
ATGGGTTTAAGAGGTTATTTGCCTTTCTTGTACTTTATTTATTCAACTTTAAAATGCTGGCGTTTTGGCACGGCCCGACTGTTTGCCTTTGTTTATATGTTTTCTAATTGTTATATACCTACTAGTAGTACATATATACAAATGTGCAGTTGCAACAGCAGTATTGGTAACTGGTAAGACATTGTTATACGCAGTGGCACTACTACTGCTATAATGTGCTCATTAGTCATAATAATAAACTATGGATATTTATGCGTATCCTTTCTTATCATCACCACCACGTATTCCAAGCAAATATACAAACTCTCAGTTTCTAAATTACAATTATTCCGCTGCTGCAGGTTACATACATATTTACACACATACACACACGCTACTTCGTTGTTTTCCTTTGCCTATTGCAATTTTAAATTGTTAAATGCTATCTGTAGGTAGCATTTACGCGTGTGTACGCTTACAAATTATGTATGCTCCTGTAGACTAAAAGGAACCTTATTATGCTTTATTTCCTTTATGCTAAGTATATCATGCCATATTATGATACGAGGTACGTAAATTTCAGTTGATGTGCCATAATAAAATTATAACATTTTATTCTCTTCACGGATTTTTCTCCTTTCCCTCCTATTACTATATTTACACACACATTTTCTAGTTGTTGATGCATGTAGAAAAAATGAAAATATGGAGGTCTCACGTAGAGAATTATGATAAGTCACATGGTGGTATTACTACACATACGTATATCACAATCTAATATAAGACTTGTATATTTTATATACTTTGCACATATATCTTGGAAAGTTTTATCTCATTGAGACAGATATATAGCCGTCTTTGGATTATAATTAAGACTAATTGCATAATGGCTTTTGTCTAATGTGCCATGTGTTGGAGAATAATGGAGAAAGGAAAAAGCTGTGTGTGTGTCATGTTGGATAAATGGAGACTCATTATATGCAAAAACTTTTTATGTATTCATAATATCCTGCCAAGAAAGAAAGGACATTTTCCATTCCACAGAGTTAGTTCAAACCATTACACTGTTATGTGTCATTAGAACTGCGGTGGTAGAGACTGGAAAGGTGTGTATACGACACGGTAGTATATAATAAGCATGTACTAGGTTCCTGACACACGCATCTGTCCCTCCCTTCCGTCATTTAAACACATTCATCAAGATACCATCATCATCATTTTACGGACAGCCTTACAACTTGCAGCATAAAATACACAAAATGTTTCTGGACGATGATAATTTTTACTATTATTATTATGGTTAGTTATGAATGTCTAGAGACGATTCCCCTGTGATATTGCTAATTTGTATGTTTTAATCCATTTGTAAAGCACATAAAAGAATAAAACGAAAAGGGGTGGTGGACAAAATGTCGTTGATTCCATTTTCTTTCAACTTTTAGTTTTTTAAGCAATGCTTACAATCTTGCTTTCTTTGGTTGATTTATAGATGTGTGTGTACAAGTAAAAGTAAAATTATCTGCTCCTGCTGATGATAATGATGGAAACTGTGATGGCAATAATGATTTACGATTTCCTCATTTCATTCCTTTATTTCAGCTGTACCAGAGATTGAAGTGGAGTCACTAGTGGGTGGTCGAGCGGAATTTCCATGCGATGTTAACCCTTTGCCAGATAGGAGGGATGACTCGGTTCATATGGTACTCTGGTTTCGGGATGACTTTGGCAAACCTATATATAGGTAAGAGAGAAAAAAACTTGGTTTAAGTCAAGTCTTCGTCAGTCATTTTATTTTGTATGGTTATAGGTTCGATGCGTTCTCAGTATTTTTATGTAAGACATTAATCGAAAAATCAATGCTGAGTTTGGTTAGCTTTCTCTTTTTCCTATATAGGTAGTTTTTTTTAGCAATGCATCATTTTACTCCAATTTTTCAATATTAACGATAAGTTGTAGGCGGGATAGCTTTCTCTTTTTCCTATATAGGTAGTTTTTTTAGCAATGCATCATTTTACTCCAATTTTTCAATATTAACGATAAGTTGTAGGCGGGCAGCTATAAAATAATTAGAATATATGAGTGTAGGCGTATTCCATTTTCACTTTCAGCTTTCAATGTAGAACTTTGGTTAGTTAATGTTGTATGTCACGAATTACCTATATCACAGTTGTGTTTAGCGGCTATGAACTAACAATTTGAATTCATTTTTTTCCATAATTGGTAAGCATCAAGAGCGTAAGTTGTTTGCACAAAAACCAAAAATTAGACAACTAGTGTGACACCTGCCCACCCACATCATAAACCTTTCCATTTACATGATATTTTTGACATTTCTATCTTAATTTATTAACTTACATGAATAACACTGGCGGACATAGTGCTCAAAAGCTTCATAAGAGGATCTGGGGCAGCATACTTTCCAAATGCACAGGATAATTAAATTGTTAATATTTTCTATAGTTTATGGAACAATTCACATTGATTGATGCTGTTCGTTCTTTAGCTTTTATTGTTTCTGGTAAAGAAAGTAGAGCGAAAGCACTTGATTGACTTGATTATTGTAAAACATATAGGGTTGACCTTACGGCAAAAGGCTTAAAGTACTAGAATCCATTAGCAATTGGAATGTGTGACACTTGCTTTTAGCGGACATCACTTTTCACGTCATAGACGATCCCTATACTCTACTACAGTCCTCTTGGCTGACCATTGTCACAAAAGTTTTATTCACTACGGCTATTGTAGTTATAGGACACGATGAAATACGATATTATGCAGGAGGAAAACTACAGCTAAAATGCTTTTCACAAGAAAGGAATTCCAGTCATAAATCTTTCATTGTTGTAATTTTTCTCTTTTATGTGCTCCTTTATTCTCGGTGTTAACCTCCTGCTGCTGCTGCTGCTATCATGTAACACACAACACATGGACAGCTTGGATGTTCGAGGAAAGCCGTTAGAATATGCGCGTCATTGGTCATCCGACAAGCTGTTTGGCACTCGTGCGCACTTCCGTGTTTCTGACCCCACTAAACTAGCACGCTTGGTGATCGAAAACGTCAAACTGACCGATGAAGGCGTTTATCGATGTCGAGTTGACTTCCGTAATAGTCCAACAAGAAACTTCCGCTTTAATCTTACTGTTGTAGGTAAGTTACACATGCTTTAAAAAAGAATATGCTAAGCTGACTTCTCTGTCTATTGGTATTTATAACACTGACGGAATCTGCGTATTTTCAAACTATATATATGTCACGGTGAATCCAATGACCACAGCTAATTTTGATGTTAATGAACTATGACTAATTTATTTAAATGCAAAACATCATCCTGGAGTTTAAATTTTGAAAAGGCTAGGGCACAACAATAGCTAGCCTTCATCATAAAGAGCGTCAAAATATTTTCTAGAGTTTTTAGTGTTTCTAGCATCAAAAAGTATATTCAACTCCGGATAAAAATAATATATCATAATAACTAGAGGTACATAATATACATATTACCTTTACTAAAATCTTACATTTAATTATTTTGTAATTTTAAAACAAGGTCGGTCGGTAAGTTATTTACTTTAATATTTTTATCCAATATTGTAGACTGAATGGCTAAAGTAAAAAGTAAGTAGGACTAGAATAATATATATATTGATACACTTTATGCATATGTAGGTCTAATAACTCATGTGTGTAGTCAATTGATCTTCGCAAGCATAGCCATTATGAAAGGAACATACAATATTGAAGCTAAACTAAAGTGCACATATAAGGAAGATTACTTGTAGTTTGTGATGTTTTCTTTGTGTATTTCCCATATTTACGGATATGATCAAGAAGTAATACAATATACTTTGAAGATGGCGGGTTGATAATACATTTGAGATTCCTGAGGTATTTACTTAAATAAGAGGAAGTCTCCTTGAAATATTGGGTAAAAGTTTGGTGATGCTAAGCAAATAGCTTTCTGTCATGTCGGATTCTTGGCAAGATACGTAAATGTCGTACCTAGAGGATGTGTACTGTACGTCTTTTAACTTTTTCTTATAAATGGATTTCCCACTTTACCTTTTCCATACGCCCTTTTTGGATAAGGTGCGTAAAAGTTGCCTTTCCGAAAAAAAGTCACGATGCCTGTATCTATAAAAAAGAAAAAAAACACTACGTCATTGCTATTTCTGGAATTCATCATTTTGAAGGGTAAAAATTCACATTGCCGATATTTTTTCTTTGCTCGTAACATAATATGAACTCTGTTTAAATTACCTTTACGCATTCTTATGGAATATTGAGATGTTGGAGTGTAAGTGGAAACTAGATACTACTGTGACACTTCTATTTTACATGTATTGCAAATAGAACATGGTAATTGCGTTGTTTGAAGTGCCACAAATATTACGTTTTATATTTCATGTATTTCATGTACATACTACAACTACTACGAAAACTACGAATTTTTCTTTTAATGTGGTATCATAAAAAGACATTTTAAAATTTCATGCATTCTCAGAGAAAGTCTCATGTATGCGTCACGCAACGAGGTAGAGTGAAAGTAACTCTCTCCAAAGTACATTATATAGTCCATAATGTTCTGTATATTTTGTTATTTACAGTGCCTCCACAATCCGTGTCAATCTACGACTCTACAATGAAACTTTTGACGAGTACCACGGGCCCACTTCAAGAAGGCTCTGATGAAACCTTCTCCTGCAGGGTTATGGGCGGTAAGTCGTTCGAACAAAGTACTTTTTCTCTTGACTTTGTGCATACTTATTCATGCAGGCATATATAGCCTTTTTTCTTTAAAATGCCTGTCCCTTTGACAATATTATTACTTTAAAGCTGCTTTATCCGTCGTTACTTTCTCCTTTCCTTCCTTATCTCTCGTATTCTATCAATTTCACAGCAGCACAGTATGTAATATTATAAAGACAAAATGTCGGTACAAGATGCTTCTTTGAGTGCTCTGTCTTTAAAATTTTTCAACATAACATGTGACCGCTTTATAAAAGCCAAACAAAACTACTACTATCAAGTGGCGAGGATACAAAGTTAATAACGTATTTTACAACAACACAGATTCTGCACACACCACATCGTGTAAGCAACTTGCCTTGGTACATTTTTTATTCTGTTTCCAGTATCATTCAGAACTGCTATTATTTGGAAACGATGCCATTTAGTATATACACTACTTGCAGCAGCAGCAGCACGAATGCTAGATGAATTTAAAAAGGAAGCATGCACAGGGTTGCAAAAAATAACAAGATTTGTACATAATGTAATGCTATGCACGTGTATATTAATACAGTAGCATTTATAAATACATATAAAAAGGAGTAAAATGTGAAGGAATCTCATTCCATTTCACGCACATAGCTTACAACTACCCATTGGTAGCATATGGAATGTTGCTCCTGCACGTTTACACACAAGCAAAAGTGTTGGTGTTATTGCCATATATGGACAGAAAGTAGTCATAATAATACACACTAAATTAAACTTTTTTATTAGATAAATATTATTTTTGAAAAAATTTCGTACATACTAAACGTAAGTTTTCTTGTGCTAGAAATAAGTTTTGTATAAAGATGGGAAAGTAAACATAAAAGAGATGGAAAGAGAAAATAAAAAGAAAAGAAACGATGAACATGGCATAAACACACGTAGCGCAGAAAAATGTGCACATGCATATAAGTCGGCATAGCATGAAAATCTTCTTTTTCTTTTGGTTTGCTTTGTCAGTTTTTTCTCTCTTTGCTGATAACAAATAGTAAGTTGTTGTAAGATGTGAGAAAAAAGCTATATATTTATTTCATAAAATAATGGTATAATGGATTGTAAGAGTGTGCCATGGATAGCTTTACTAACGCCTATTGTTCCTCTTGTTTGTGTATACACAGCATTATATTAAAACATCAAATTTCATCACTTGCCTCAGTCTCGCAGAAGAAGACGTAAAAGAGATAAAACAAAAAGTCACATTTTTATTTATCAGGGGAAACATACACACTCTTTTGTACAAAAAACGAGAGAGAAAGCAGTGGCAACTTTCATCACGTATATCAGCACATAAACCATATAGTGTAAAGATAGGCTGTTATTGGAGTGTCTGTAATGTGTTTGTGTAGACATCAGGATAGAGAAAAAGAAATTTAAACAGTAACTTTGGGCCCTGCTCACATTCTCTAAATAAGAAAACATTTATGTGTTTGTAGTGAAACCAAACCATATTATAAAAATGAAAAGGCTCTTGCAAAACGGAAGGAAATGCTACAATGTATAAAATAAGCAACACTAAAAACTGCTAATATATCCAGTTAAATTTACTTTTTCATATATGCCTACATATATTTTCATGCACATGTTAAACAATTCATAAGTCGTATGATTGTAAAAGAAGCTACTAAAACAACTGAATTTGCAAAAAATGATAATCATAAGGATATCTTTTTGTGCTATAAATGTATACCCACGCTGTAGTAATATTTTACTTCAAACTCAGAAACCCATTTTGTTGTAAAAATGTAAAGTACATCTGGTGTTGTTTGATGATGAGAGGCAACCAATATATATGCTGGCTCAGTTTACTAGCTAGTTGTAGCTGCTCATATTATGTTTTAATTATAGCATTTCCTTCTTTCGAAGTAGTTTATATTTAATCACATTTGTGACTAGTAGTACAAAGTTAATGCACCACAGTACTTACTGACTATTATCAGTAGTTCGTTAGTTAAAGCGTCTGTCCATTTACTCTATCTACCGTACATGCCTTTTATCGTCAGCAGTTTTCTACGTACTCTTTTTTGTAAAAGATAGTTTATGTAATGGAAAGTTTTTTTCCTGGTTTGTTGCAAGAAAAAACCACGTACTCATTTTCCTTTCTACCATCTTTTTTTCGCTAATAGGTAATGTGCGTATGTGTGGGGGAAGTGGATATATATTTACACAACAATAGGAGTAGTATGTCTATTAGAGGTCTTTTTTTTCTGTGCGTATACTCTTCAACAAATCATTACATTACAACCACATGAAGATGAAGTGTATAAAATATACGGTAGCCCAACCACCAGGATTGCCGCTGCTGCCACTATCAACACTATCACCATCAGAAAAACTTGTACCATCAACATCATCTTGTAATGTTACATGTTGTAGAAACATTGTACTAAACTTGCTGTTTGTGCTTTTACACATAGTGCTATAGAATGTATGCAATTCTCATCTCGTTCCAGTTCCTCTGTAATTTATTTCTATCCAGAGAAATATGAAGACACTTATATTTCCCACTGCACTCTTAACTTGTTTTGGCAGGAAGGGAGGCAGGCAAGCAGGCAGGCATGCTAAGCTCAGAGAATACCGCCTGCTAAAGAAAATACTCCCTCGCTTGAAAAAGAAAACTAGATAAAGAAGGAAAGAAGAAACTGGAGAGAAAAGTGGGAGATGTGTATATGTAGGTATTTTGTTCTTATGTTTAATTTTTATATAACACTATGCGCTTTCCGGTTGATGAAAAAAAGAAGACATTCGTGGCGACGAAGACAGCAAAGTTGAATAGGAGCGGCTGCCTTTCTTTCTTGCTTTTTTTTCTTTTACAGGCAACTAAAGAAAAAAAGAAATGAAATTTAGTTTTGAAAAATGCGAAAAATAAATATTGCATTTCTTGACTTTTAGAAGAGAGAGAAATCTCATTTATCGCAGTTTTTTAGTATGTGTTGGTAGTAGCATGTAGTAGTAACGGTATACTTAAAGTATAACTAGGTATGTGCATATGCATGTATCAACCACTTCGCCAAGACGCAACATCAACTGGGAATAATATATAAAAATTTGTGGAGTAGGAGTAGGAGTAAAAGCAGCAGTAATACTACTGCAAAATGCATGTGCTTCCTACTACCAAAAGAACCACTTTTAAAGTTGATGGCAGTGGTGAAAGTGTGGAGAGAATAACAACTTTCAGCTTGTCTGGATTATTATCATCATGAATAAAATGTAGCGCACATTATAATAACAGACGTCTCTATATTTTCAACTAAATGGGCTAATCTACGTGTTGTCTCTGCTAAAGGCCATGTTCATTTCCTTTCATCGTTGTTCCGTGCCGCTGCTAGAGCGCTGGGAAGAAATTTATTTACTTTTCTGGAAAACAGGGCCTACACAGTACGTACAGAGTAAAAAAAAACTGCATAATGCTCTTCATATTGTTCATTATCATCAGCAGCAGACCATTGCGGATTGTTGAGATATGTAGACAGAAGACATACATGCAATGCTAGCAAAAATTTGTTGACGTTCACTCACACTCCTACATAACTTTACATCGTCTTTTGGAGATTTTAGACATCGTGTTACTACTACCCATCCATTATTATCTGATGTGTTAAGTATAACATCATCACGCCACCATTGTCAGAATAACAAAATTAAGTACATGTTCTTTGTTTTGTTGTTTTACGGAGAAGTATTCTAAAAACAAACACAAGCTCTCCAGCCAGCCTTCACATTGAAGATGATGTTGATGAATGTTTTGTTATAAAATAAAGCATACGCTTTTGATGGTGATGGCATGCATAATTTGTACTTGAATAATGTATTACCTGACCTACTTCCATCAAAACTAGTTGGATTTTGCTATGCTCTGTCTACTCTGTTTGCATGTCTTATAATCGCATTGCAACAAAATATAAAAGTACCTATGTTGCTTTGATGATGGAATGTTGTATGCGTACTAAATTTCACCGTACTTTGTTGATTCAAATGTTGGAAACCATTAGACAACTCTATCATTCACAACCTGAGGAGACAAGCCAAGACAACATCAACACTGCGTAAAATGAAAGGTTTTTGCATTTTTCCAAAGAACGGGTTGAAGTAATGTAGTTGTTTTCATACTTTAAGCAGCTCATTAATTACTCAAGAAGATGAGGAAAGAGGGAGACTGGATTAAAGACGGATTTTGTTTTTATTATCGCTTGTCCAACTTTAAATTTAATGTTTGCTTTGCTCTCTGCCTGCATTACGTAGTAGTACAACCTTCTCACAAATTAGAACTGCTTTTTATACTAGTGATGGTAGCATGATAAGATGCAGCGATAAGTGGACAGTGGACTCTTCCTTCTGTCATTTATGTTTCTTAAATGAAATTACAAAAACAATGTTTCAGAACGGATAGAAAAACAAAACTTACATAGGTATACGAGAAAAAACTTGCTAAATTTATTATTATAAATAAAAATGCCTTTTCAAATGTCTTAATCTTGACAGTTGACGTACGAAATAAAGACAATTTTTTATTCAGATGGTCAGAAGATTGATTCAAACATAATTTAACAGAAAATCGATTAATAATAATTTTTAAGGCCAATCTTTTTACATCTAGTCATGCTAATACTAATACTTAGTCATAAACGATGATGTATTTAATTTAAAAAAAATATTTGTCATGTAAAATTAATGGGTTCTTTGATTGTTTTAGTAGTTCGCATTTAGTATGACTATCTAACGTGTATGCATGCCCAACTTTACTAAACTGGCCTGGGTTATCAATTGCTCATATTGAAAACTTTTATTGTATAAAAATGTTTGAAAAATTTAGTTGCGTTTTCAATCATTGTTTACTTTCGATTTCTAGAAAACTCTTTCAATATATATTATGACCATAATATTGCCAATGCTTTTATAGGTATGTATAACTAACTGCTGTCTTGATGACACATGGCACAATTTTTGTTGGTGGTACATATGTCGGCGAAAGGAGCACCACTATCAACAATATACCGTCCATTTGTTTTACAGAGAGGCACATACAACTAACTACAAGGAAAAAAATTTTCTCCAAAGCATTCAATATTTCAGGCATGTTTTTCCACATGGTTCCGACCATGCCACGCATGAAAATTTAAGACTGTTCAAGCTATCATATTCATTTGCCATAATGTCTTTTGAGACCTTAACCGCTTCGTCGTAAAGACACAATTAAGTTGTATGTACACCTACCGACTTACACATGTAACATGCACACACAATTTTGCGACTCTGTACACGTAAATGTTTTGAGACACCATACAAGTACGTCGCAAAAAGCGTCACGCATTAAGCTTTTATAAGTTTGCCTTTTATGTTAGACGGAAACATTAAGTAGAACAAAAGAATGTTCTACAACGGCACTCTCATTACGACCTCTCTTTTTGTTCCGTTTTCACATTGTACATCTACAACGTAATATCCACGTAAAATGACCTAGCAAAACACAAAAGCATTTTCCGTAGTTTTGTGTTTCACTTTTTACGAACTTTGTTCACTGACAAGACACGCATTCTTGTTTTTTCGGGTTCCTTAATTTTTGAGGATAGTTCGGACAAAATTGTCCAAAGTGTAGCAAAAGCAAAACAAAAGGAACTAGCCGCATTTTTACATGTAGCAATTACAAGTAAAGGATGCATAAAATGCCTTCACTCACACGCACGAAATGATGGTTACCTTTCTCTTAATATTTAGTTAATTTATAAAGTGTAGGTTTCTATATATTTGCACACACATTGGCAAATATAGGAAGAACATATAGTGTACATACCTACAGTTCATACAAGGTCATATCAATTTTAAATGTACCCTAATATACTTGTAAAACACATTTGGGATGATCACTTGGAGTTACAATACTGTGCTTACGATGAAGTCGCTAAAGTGAGCGCCACAATGGAGGCTAGTTTAATGTTGAAGGTTGTAAAAAGTAGGTAGGTCATGCAGTTCTCTCTCCAATTTACAGTTACCTACATCTACGTATTTAGGAAAAAGGGAAGAAAGTAAACAAAAGCCTTTTCAAACCCTTATTTGCATTTTAAGTAGTTCATGAGAAGAACACTTTGTAAAACAATGAAAATGACGACTATGCATTAAGGAAAAAATTTAAATGGTATCAGCCTAATATTCATACAAGCATATCTAAAACCCTATGAAACTTTATTGCACGTTATGTATCATTTTACACAGGAAGAAATTTACAGTTTAACCATTATTTTACTTTCGGTTTGTTTTCACCCACTCAAAATCTGTCTTTTGTGTCGAAAATTGCTTTTTGCGAAAACGACACACTACTACTGGCCTGAGGCACTGCAGCAGTACAAACTATTGAGATGCCTACATAAAGATATATACAAACACGCCAGTGTACCAAACTCTCTATTTTGAGAACACAAAAAGTGTCAGCTGAAACTGAGGGATTGTTCATTGTATTCGGAATAATAACTATAAAACAATTTACAAAACGCATACGTTAAGTGCTACAGTTAAAGTGCTTCTTTTATTTCTTCACACTTTCCTCATTGCACAGAAAACGTTGAAACTAAGAGAATGGAAAAACATATTAGTTGAGAATATGTACCCAGGATGCATTTATTGCTTAACTTTCTAATGGTTTTACGCAAGAAAAGAATAAATAAGTAAACTGACTGTGTAACTGTAACCAAAGAGTATTGGTTTTTCCTATAAAAGCAAATGTAAATAGTTATTAACTGTCAGTGCAAGCCACTTCATTTGTGCATACCGTATGCATACACAACGGTCTAACAAAATACGGTCATAAAAATTCTTCTCACGGTGCGGATACTATATCATTTATTCTCCTCTCGGTGAAAACAATCGTGAAATGTTTGTATTACCTTTTACATGTCGTTATTTCATCAAGTATAGTGCTTAACTTTCACAATTATTTTTCTACTTTGTAGTTTCAGCAGTAGGCAAGGAGGTTGAAGTAAATCCTGCAAACATTGCATGTGTAATAGAATCAGTGTGGCAGTTGCTATCTATATTTTTCGTCCTTTTTCTTGTTGATTTTTATTTTTCATGTTAAGAGGGTCGTTCCAATTTCTTTTTTTAAATGGAGAGAAATTTAAAGCAAATATAGCACGCAAGAACCCGTTTTATTCTGATTACTTATTTCAACATATTGGTTGGAAGGCGGGTTAATAGGCTTCGTGCTCTTGACCTTATCTTTGAAGATTTAATTTAAGACCGACTTTGAAAGCGGAACGAGCAAGTCTAATAAGAATGCATGTTAAACACGAGATTTTTAAAAAGTTAATCACCCCTTTCCAGCTAGTATTACAGAGCGTATGACGTGAATTAATGACGGTGATTTGGGGTGGAAGAGCCGTAGCAGCAGCAGTAAAGAGAACATGTTTTGAGCTTTTTTGTATTGGCTACTTTACCGTGTTGTGTGCTTAATCTACAAGCATATGCCTATAAGCATTTTGGAAATTTTTAGTGCAAAGTTATGTATTTTTTTAAAGGTGTGTACACTTAAAGCACCACTGTAGTGTTTTGTTTTATGTCCTCTGTCACTGTCTATTCGTGTTTGGGTTAATCAGAGTAATAATAGCTTGTGTACTTTTAGAGGTCATTTGGAAAATTTTATTTTATCAAACCCTATAATCCAACATTTTCAAAAGTTTGATAGGGGTGCCGTAAATGCTGTAAATGGTGATGTTAAATGAAAGAGAAACACTTTCAAATTGGCATCTACATGCATGAAGTTTAGTTTTTGTTCTTTGAAATTTCTCAGTTTATTTCTCACTCTAGTTTTATGGAAATGGAAAAACTAGTATTTTTGTTACGTGGCGCTTGCGCTTAGTCAGTAGTAGTGTCATTTTTATGTACAAATGTTTTTTTATTGAATTCAATTGTTTTTCGTTCCGGCTCAGTTTTTAATAACCCATTAAAATGGATAACAATTATTATTATTGGAGACTACTGTATGCGAATAAATAATACTATTCTGGTTACTCTACTTTTAATGGCTCTCTTTTAGGAAACGAAACTACTATATGAAAATAAATTGCGGAAACGTCCAAACCATTAAGCTATTTATCTATCTCCGTAAATGTTTTTAAAAGCATTCTCAATATTTACAAAGCGATTAAATAACCCACCCACCACCAATTTTTGATGAAACCTCTACATTACATGTACATACCTTTCTTTTGTATGCCCACATCATTATGTTTTCTTTGTGAACAGCCAGAGAAATGCGTGCAACATGGAAAAATGGGCTCTTCTTGAATTTTATTTATATTTTTACCTAACTCAAGCACTGAATTTATGTATACCTGCCTTCATTGTAACTTCATCGTACTATATATTTTGATAGGGTATTTGTTGAGTCGTCCGCGTACTTCTTATATGTGGTGAAAAATAAATAAATCATGTCACAATATATTACGAATTTTTGTGCTTACATGTCGAGCTGCCATTTAAATTAAGTTATAGACACACGATGCAATTTACTCAACGAGAAAAAATGTAATCCGTTCACTTGCACCATGCAGCCTTATTGGCTTTTTAGGAAAGAAATATAAAAAGAGCTATTTATTTATCCGAGGGCATCTACGGCGACCTCATCTTCATTAGTCTGATACTCTGCCTTTCACCATTCCATATGAATAACAGAAGGAAAATGAAATTTTATTGCTGCCAACTTGATAATATTTGTATGCAAAAAACCTTTCCACATAGTTTTTATATGCTGCGTGCACAATCGACTTATGTACGTATTATTTTAATGTATTTACATATAATATGAAAGGATATGAGATGTATGCATACACTATTTATTAGCAGGTGCTCATGTATTTTTATTGCATATTACAAGATAAGAATGTAGCTGGAGCATCTCGTATGCAACGGATATCCTCACCAACGCCATTCCAATAATATTATGTATCACCACGGCTGACTTTCACGAGAGACGTGTGACTCTGGATTGTACCAGAAGTGCGTTTTTGTCTCATTCCACCACGATCATAGTCCATACCTACATACACTTGACGATGAAAGCTACTTATTCCTTCCATTCCAATTTCCCAATATGACGGTGGTGGTGCAATGCAGGATATGGTGATACGCTACTACAATTACCGACATTACAAGAGCTCAAACTCCTTTGCTTACATTGTGTAGTGTACTCATGGTACTCATATGTAGGAAGGTACACATCTTTTACTTTGGAGTAGCACTACAAGTGATGGTGTATTTATAACAAGCTTTATACGAGCTTGGCATCTTATAACGTTTCTTCTTTCCTCTTTCTCCTTCACTTTCAACTTTTCTTTCAAGGGCCGATTGGGGATTTTGTGAAATAAAGGGAATTTCTGCGCCCACATATGTTCGCTTTTGAATGCTGAATGAAACGGAGAATAAGAAAGACGTCACGCTGTATAACTGGTTGAAAGAAAAGAAAAAGGAAAGAGGGGAAAAGCGTGGTGGAAAAGCGCTTAACCATTTTTTATTTCTTGTACATTTACCGAAGAAATGTGCAAAGTTTTGCAACAAAAATTGAGACCTTCCTTCCAAAAAACACAGCTCTGCCATTGCTATCATTATACTATAGCTACTACTACCAGATAAATACCCAAAAATGTATGCAGGCATGTACTTAATAATAGAATGTGTTATAGATAGATTTATTTACTCATACGCGGCATTTCAGTAGTTTGAGTCTTGTTTGTATTCGCATTACTGTCTCGTAATAGTCTACTCATTCTGCACTTTTGATTCGACGTTTCTTGATGGTTTCTGGCTACAGTAGTAGTCAATTTGATGATGGCAGGCAAAAGAGTCAAGAGAACGTTGAACAAATTTTTTGCTTCTTTTTGTAAACGCATGCTATTTCAAAGTGTATACGCATTGTAATAAAAGTTGTATTACAAGTTAGCTCAAAGTCGACTCTAACTTGGAAAAGTTCTCTCATGGTATTATTATTCTACTACGTCACCGTTCACTCACTGCAGTCAAACAAAAGAACGGGGAAAAGGCTGCAGCTGCCTCATCATAAAAATATTCTTTATTCATGGACTTTAACAACTTATATGCACAATTTCTTAGTTCCAGAAACGCACCAGAGTGCCAAAATTTGTACGAAACTTCCTTTAAAAACGCTCTCCTGTCTCGATTCAAATTTCAATATCACTACCACCATGGCCAACAACAAAACCAGAAACGGGCTTAACCATTGTATCGTCGTGACTGTACTCACCACACTCAAAAAAAATTGTTGGCAATGTGAAGCAGGAAAAATGGGAAATTGCCGGCATAAAGCGTACATTTTACGACGGACAGAGAGAAAAAGTTAACATTGTTTAGAAGAGGAGGGTTAGGATTTCACTGTTTCTCTTCTTGCCATTTCTCATTTTCAGTACTTCATGCAATCATTATGAAGTCTGCGCATTGTATAGCTTCATTCCAAAAGAACTTACTCTGTAGAAACGTTAACATTTTTGCATGTACCATCATCATGATTACTGTGACGGTTAAAATTTCTCTTGATCTTCATGTTCATCTGAATACATTGGTTGTTCATATATTATACAACAGCATAACATATGGAAATACAAAATTATCGTTATACTACCCACTTCATTATTTATGACACCAGTAACAAAAGTGTTTTGTTACCGGAAAGAGAAAAAAGTTTGAAACATAAAGTTTAAAGCAAACTGTTTAAAGAGTTTTAAACTGAAAGCAAGCAAGGTTTTGAGCAAAAAGTTATGCATACAGACTTGACTTTTTTTTCTTTTATGATGCATGGATTCAGTCAAGTTTCTCTTCAACGTCCTCTCACTCCTTTTCCTCTTATGCCTGTCATAGTTTTTACAACGTTAAACTTTAAAATTCATAGTTCCCCTTTGATTTCCAATGCAGGGGAAACAACGAAGAGCCCTCCAGGATCGTTTTTAGTTCCTCTGTGCGCTGTTACATCAAAAGAAAAGGGGGAAGTAAGGAGTCAATAGAGTAACGCCAGTAAGAACTAGATAATAGGTATATCTTCTAGTAGAGGTGTATGTTGCAAGATGCATGTCGTTCATCATAATAGACTTGAAGAAGTCGATTCCCTGTAAACTAGGCTATTCCGCATTGCGCTATATAAAATTGACTCAACCAACCAGTCATGTGTGCATTGGAAATGATGACAATGACGTATAACAACTGAAACTCAACGATTCCTGGGCACGATGAGATGTTANATGATGACAATGACGTATAACAACTGAAGCTCAACGATTCCTGGGCACGATGAGATGTTATTGAGCTTTTTCCCACTATACGGTCCATGCATTTTTATTTTACAGGAATAGAAACATGTCTCTTTCAGCCTTCTTTTTTTATATCCTTTAGAATATGCATTAAAATTCATATTTTAATAGCAAACTTACACAATTCAGTAGAGAATCATACAATATGCAAACATCCTGCATATTATTGCTCAATACGAACTGTGTTTTTTTATTCTCATGACTTTTTCAGTAGGCATATTATTTGTGGAACTAACCCAGTGAAAATGAAAACTACTGCAGTGATGAAACCACCAAAACGTTGCACGTGTATGTTGTGAGGTGTATGACCGTACCAGTGTAGTTTAGGTTGATGATACTTGTTTCGTTGATTCAAAGAAAATCGCAAAAAACTACGAGTATAGAGATGGGTCTACAAAACTAAGAGTTCGTTTGTACAGTCAACTTTGATTGTAAAAAGAAAATTAAAACGGTAAATGAAATTGAAGAGCTTGCTTTATGTATTGGAGATGCAATAAAGCAGAAGGAGAAAGAAAAAAAGAAAGTATGTCAAAAAGGTTTATTCCTTTCATCTGGTTTATGAAGAATTCTCATGCTAACTATCTACTTAACACTCATGAAAACAGGCACTGAAAAACTGATTTATAAGACTTTGACTAAGAATGAATTATACCTAACTACATATACAATGTAGCTGTAAAAAGTAATACTGTATATTTATTAGATAGTTTGTTTTTTGTCATTGAATTTTCTGTTAAAGCATATTCATCATGTAAACTCAAAGGCATAATTGTGCGTAGGTGTTCCAAGATAGACTCTGTAATTAAAGTTCCGACCATCGACATCACAAAATGTGACGTTTTTGCAGAACACGCAGTGTCAGGTGGCTTGTTGAAAATGCTGCTTCTGACAGTAATGAATTCATCAGAGTAACCTAAAAACACCCCAGCTACGAAAAAACCACTATGACTCTCAATTTTTTTTTATAGTAGAATGAAATGAGTTGTCACCATAAAAGTAATGCAGTTCTACAATAAAGTGACTTAAAAAACAATCCAAGTAAACTTATATCGGTTAACGACCAGCACAGTAAGAGCCAACAACCTTTTTATTTTCTACTGAAGGCAAGTGTCACGAGTGCATTCAAAAGCTGTTACTATACCATACTACCTTGTTTTTTTCAGTCGGCTTGCTAAAAGACGATGGATTTATTTCGATTGCACATCTTCAGTGTGCATTCTTATGGCATGTGTGTATAAACCTTGTCAGCAGAGGATTTCATACTCTGCACATTGGAAACTGAAATACCTAATATATAAGTATTTTTTACTGCACACATAACCTTGTAAAATTTATAGCAATATGACCAACCCATGCATGCTCCTGCAGAGAGCCAAAGTTAAGATGGTACAAGACAAAGCCAAAAAGCTGGTATACCCTGTTGTTATTGTGGTGTAGTTTTCCAAAAACTAAAGTAAACAACTAGAAATATGTTTTTGGACATCTTCCTGACTGGGATAAAGTGCATTGGAAAAGATGCAGCCTCTCGGCTCTCACATCTCATCACCCACCCTAGCCTCTTTCAGCCACTTATCTAGCAGCACCATTCCACTTGTTTTATATAAAGCAACTTCTCATAATATACCAATTATACATATAAAACTGAAAGCTGGGAAAGCAATTGTCGGTTTGTTTTTCTCTGGGACAATGTGAATGCACACATGGATGATCTTCAAAAAAAGAGAATGAAAGTTGTGTTGGGGTGGCAAGAGTCTGACTTGACGACGAGAGTATTAGTGGTAGTCCAGAAGGGCCACAGGAAACCACAAAACGATAGTTATCTTTCCATATAACGGTTATATTTATTATCATTTTATACAACTACTTATAAGTTACATCTACATCTTTCCTTTTGCTTTTCTTCCTCTATTTCTCTATCTTCCATCTGTATATTATTATTTGTCATCATCATCATCGTCATCACAAGCGGTCCGTTTAGAAACGAAAAAGGTGCAATCGGTTCATCCCCTTGTGCACACACACACACCACCACTAGTAATATTCCCATTGATGTCGTTAGTGGGGCCGTAAAGCCCATGTTATCATCATGATTTTCCACTTTGTCAATAACACTCGCTTACGTTTCTTTTCCCACCATATCATCATCATCATCTAAGGCAGAAAGCTAAAAATGAAATGGTATTGGTGGTAACATAATGTAATGTCTACTTATTATTGTCTTATTACATTCACAGTAGTAGGCATTCGTAAGAAGCGTATTCTCCCAGTTCATCCGTATTATTACAGATAATCATAAAAGTAATAATAATAATATCAGGGGAAAGTTTTTAGTGGAGCTTCCACCAAAAATATATAATAATTTGCTGCTGGTGCATTGGTACTACGAATTTAACTTGACTTTTGTACTTTTTTATGGTGGTAGTTGTAAGGTCACACATAGTAGTACGCTTATAAAAGCTTTAACAGATGATTTTTATACACACCAACAGACCGAGAAAACATGGTAGAAAAATAATAGTCCGTAATTATGCCTAAGTATGCCCATTATATTCCGACTTGTTTTTTCTCTACTTTTTTTAATGTTTTTGTTTGCCTTTCCCCTGTCGCGTCTCCAATAATATTATTAGTACATGGAACCCACAATATCATGTATGCGTGTGGTTAAAATCTATCTGTGATAGTAAAATGCACAAGAGAAGATTCTGATGTGTGTTTAGCAGAAAAAGTATCCAACAACGAGTATCTCCACAGGCCAAACAGCTAAACGGACTCCTGATGTGTTCAAGTTCAAAATGTCAGTTTTTGTTTTGTTTGCCTTTGTGCGTGGTTGTTTGGCTTTGTTTTCTTGTTTTCTATCTGCATCACGCTATATTATAATGCGTGAAAACGACAAAGGCGACTGGTAAAATGTGTAGAAAAGATAAACAGCTTTTGATGGCTCAACTTTGACATAACCAACTCAACACCGCTTTTTTTGTTATTGAACATACTTGTTCTGACAGGGCTGCTAGTGAAAGCAGCGGATGTTGCCGTCGAAAGAGAAAGTCATACAGCTATTTAACTAGCCCACTATGTATTTGGCTTTTGTCTCATAACTTTTGTGTAAACATGCATTGTTAAGTGAGTTATACATGGAAATTTCCATTATTTAAAACTTAAATTTTCAGCATACTTCTAACGAGAAATGATGAGGGCGATGCCGCCAAAGTTTCATACTTTTGTATACATATATGTACATTAGCCAAAAAGTAAGAGAAAAAACTATTTCTTCGCTACATTCATTTCAACATTTTCAATGGATCAAAAGCAAAGTTGTTTCCCTTCTCGAATAAAAAAGAAAAGTCTTTGCAAGTTCAGTTTGTATGCCTAATTATGGCTCCTTTTGTTTCCGCTATAACTTCCCGTTTTTGTTAACTCTTGACTCCTGAGAGAGGAAACAAAGAGAAAAGCGACTTCTTCAGTTGACTAGTAGCACCACTACTTTGACTTGGTGGTGGTAATCTCAATTATGTAATACCTATTAAGGAAACGCATAAAAGACATTCGAGATAAAAGCATGCATGCTTCTTCAGAGTATATGTACGTGATGGTAGATAATGGAAATATTTAAAACACTTTGAGTTGGGCTTTACTACTTTGCTTCCTTGGATAATACAAACAGATAATTTGTGCCCTTTCATTCCAACTAACGCAGAACGTCTTACTTGCAAATTATCTGTCGTTTGTTTTTCTCTTGTTATATAAGTAGTACTCTGCTTAGCGTGGGATTTGAAGGAATGGTAAAAACTTTGCTTAAAGACCTTAATTGGATGATATTATGTATTTTTGTCGGTTTCTCGTTCTTGTCTGTGAGAACACAAAGCTATCTGTAAAAAGCCAAGAATGATCTACGAAATAATCATTCGTTTCTTTGAATAGTCAAAAAAGAAGAAAAACATTTTGTCATCACTTTGATATTATAGTGTTAGCCACTCTTATGTTTTCAAGTTACATTACGCATAATAATGCAAGCCATGTATACGCTGATTCAAGCCAAATTTTAAGAATAAGAGTAAAATAATATTTTTATGTTTATATGTAAAATATTGCATATTATTATGAATGTACTTGCATTCAGAATAATAAAATAATAATAATAAGATGGTTATAACTTTGGAAAAAAACTTTTTGAGACTAGATGCCAGAAGCTTTCTGCTCTCTAATCTTTGTTTTAAAGCCTTCCGTTTGCTTTTTCCTTTGAAATCATTATTCCCCTTTTCCTCTTCTCTTGTTTGTTGGCGAGTGGATAGAAAGAAACTCAAACTGTAGAGGAGGAGAAATCTCTCTACAGGGAAAATTATCCAGGAAGAGCGAGGTTAGAGAGAACCGAGGAGAACGAACAACAACGGCAGCAAAAGCATTTCTTGCAACATCTGCTAAAAACTTTTCCATACAAAATAATGTGTTCCTCTTTTCTCCGTACCTACACCCACTTGCTTTTTGCCGTTTCTCCTTAAAACTATGTAGTGCTTCTAAAATGGTAACAAAAGCGGAATGCTATGCCATGTCTAGATTAGTATTACTGTCTGTGGAGTTGAACTATTTAGGTACTTATATGAAGCACTTGGCACTCATAGGTACATACATATTATATATAAGTACTTATGCTATTACAATAATAAGACAAACTTATTTTCAGTATTTCTCGTTGAAATCGGTCAACTAACAGTTTCTAATTTTGAGGCTAAAGAAAACAAACTTCTTCCTTTATTATTGTCTTTTCCAGTGGAATTTACAACGGTAGTGGTGGAGCTGTGACTGGAACAGAATGTGGTTGATGGTTGTTTACATACCAAGTTTCAGTTACGAATTCAATGCATGCGCTTATATTTCTACTTTTGGAGAATATTATTACGTGTGTAATAGTAAAAGTACAGCATTGATTATACGCGCACTGTTATGCAATATCCAATCCTCATCTTCTTAAACCGTTATCAGCGTCATTAAAGACTAGCAGAGATTTAAAAAGTATATATGTATGTGTGTGTGCATGTATAAGATGATAATGAAATTACAGCGGCGGCAGAACAATAAAAACCATTCCAATTCCTTCAAAATTGCATTAGTATTTCCAAAATAGATTTTGTTTGATAAGTTTTTTGAACATGCTTCATAATAAGATTCAGATTCAAAGCGATAGTCTCTCTTCTGGTGTTCCGACGACAAAGTCTTGAAATAATTCTATTATTGTTATTGGCGGTGATTTGAATATTAATCATTTAACTTTGGAACAGACGTGTTTTATTCCTTTTTAAATGTGACATTAACACTATTTAATTGCTTGGTTGTTCTCTTTGGATTCCCAGCTCCTCCATACCAGAAAACTGCGTGTGTAGTTAGTTAAATTAATGTTATTGAAGTGTGTGCACGTGGATGATAAGCATTCAAGTATGGAATTTTCCCGTAAAGGGTGGAAAAAGAAGGACACTTCTATATAACAAGTTTGTATTCTCTCAAGATGGACGATCTGTTCGTTCGTATCACCAAAGCTGTATGTATAAAATGGATTGTCACATAAAATCTCTCTTCCTCTCTCTCTCGTCGCTTCTAGTCTAAAACATTATCCAACTTTTCAGTATGAAGGTCATTCGTTATATAATACCATTACTAGATTTAGATCGTACCGTGCTCTACTTCTGCTTTGTATTCTTCACGGTTGACTGGATAGTTCTACATACATGCAATATTGTTCATCTTTGT
>JAHZMZ010001960.1:0-11452 GCA_027743805.1 Lepidocyrtoides sp. E14
CATGCTTGACATATGGGTTATTCATGCAACTTAGGTAGTACAGTTTCAGTGCATACACACATGTTCATATCTTTGTCCAAGGTCACTGTTCACTTACTTGGGTAGCATTATTTGATGTGCCATACTTTACAGCACGCTCAGTGTACATTCAGAAGACCTATATATGTAGACCCCTCTTGGGTACCTATGTATTTATAGCTTCCTCTGTCTCACAAGTAAAAAATGATATAATTTTACAATATCATTGCATCAATTAAAATTTTTCCATGTTCAACATTTTGATGAATTGATTCATATCAATTTTTACCAGTTTTTGCAACCAAAAGCTCGTTCACCTTACCACTGTATTATGGGTTAGAAATTAGAAATTACAACATTCTAATTTCTCATGCCCATGTCATATTGCCATGCCTCTAATGATTAGCTGGTATGATGGAAGTGGTAATTAAATTATGAACATTCCTTTTAGTTGTGAAACCTTTATAAATTAAAGTTTTCAAACAGCATGACCCAATTCCATATAAAATTGTAATGCATTTGTCTAGAACTCCAATGAAGTGAACAATCTTATTATTGGGAGAGGGAATAAAAAATTGCAAATCTACAAATCCTGCAAACGTAAACTTGGCGTTTGGTGCAATACAATCTGTTTAATGAATTTGCTAGCCATGCAGTGCTGGACATCCAGATTCCAGAAAATTGGCAGAATTCGCGTACAATGGCCATTGCTGGTATTTTTTAGTTCATTACAGGGCATTTTATATTAAGCTGTGAAGGAGGAGGGAGGCTATATAAAATCCCCAAAATTAAAAATCGTCGTTACTAAAGGGAAAGGTCATTGATAAATTATGGTTTACCATCTTTTAACAAGAACCCAAGAGGATCTATATATACGTAGGTCCTGAGTATACACTGACCTTCTTTTTACGGTTTCATATTTTTTTATTGATTGTCTCTGCTGCGTACAAAAGCCACACACCGGGGAGCATGAGCAGTATCTTTCTACTCCACTCTCATCTATTTAAACTGTTTGTAAATACAAACAAACGAAGAATAAAGTGCAAAGCATTGTTGAAGAAAATAAAATGACATGCGATATCTCTTTATTTATTTATTCATTATTTCATCTTGAGTGATGACCGAATCGGGGTCATGTCATAGTGGAAATGAATATTAGTTAATAGTTGATCTTTTTATGAGCATACATAAAACTAAATGCCTCGGTAAATAAACCTATAAAGTACATAATATGCATACTGCATACATGATGTACCAACCAATTTTTATGTATGTATATGTATGCATTTGTTTGCACTTTTCTCTGTACTTTTGTTTCCAGCTGCTCTTACTATAAGCTATCTGTCCATCTGTCCGATTTTGTTCTCCCCCAGGCACCAGACAATCCACCTTTTTACTTGTTGTCCGTGTCGTATTTTTGTTCCTTTTGTTTTTTTAGTTTAATTGAGCAAAATGCCAATGCACATTTTTCCAAGCACTGCAGTGTATGTATACCAACTTGCGTAGTAGAATACTACCGTTGTTTGTTGTGACGGGCGTAACATGTTTTCTCCATTTTTTGGATAGCGTAAATGAATTAGATGAAAAGCTTCACACTAGTTCTGGACACTGAGCACTGAATGCATTTTGGAGTGGTCAATGAGAATTGCTAACAAGATGCTTTAAAAAATATGAAAATACCTGTGAAACATTTACTTTAGTCACAGTGTCCTTTTTCTGTTTAAGAAGAAAGGGTAGGAAGTAAATGAATGGATGCACCAAAATATCTGTACATTTAAAGAAAACACAAAGCAGTTGGAATGCAGTAAAAAGGTGTCAAGAAGGGGATGGAATAATGGAAAGAAAAGAGATGATAATCCTACGTATTTGTCTACTTCTTGATTGCTAGCAATAAATAAATTAGTATATTCCGACATGTGTGTTAATTATGGCCAACTTTTAATTACTGTGTAGAAAGGAAAATTTGAAAACATGACATTCAAATCTCCCTTCTACTTGAAATTCAACAGTCATCACTATTACAATGCTATTACATAGACCGAGACCGAAATCTGTGGAAATAATTAGCATGAATGAACGAGCATGCAACTAAAGAGAAGCGACTCACGAAGGTGTTGTATTTATATTCCAATTTTCATTCAAGCTGTAATTAATGATCTATTCGCTCTGATTGCCATTCTACTAATGAAATTTGCATGTTGCATGCTGTCTGAAAGTTATAAATTTATTTTATGAGGCCTAAATCATCATAGCTCCAATTTTTCGGTTGCAACAGAAATAGCCATCCGAAATTCATTGCACAGCAGAAGCTGTTGTTGTCCAGACCTTTTTCTCGATTTATTTTCTGCCTGGTTTTGTGAATGTGGTTGCACAAATTGGTAAGGAGAAAATGAGTTTGCAATGAAGGTAAATGCACGGGTGTCGTTTATAACAATTTTGAATAGTTACTATTGTTGACCTATTATCATCTTTTGCGAAAGTGTTTAAAAAATAGCGTTTTCTTTCTCAACAACACATCAAATTAAGCCAATAGATAACAAGGATCATGAGAAGTAGAGATTATCCCTAGTGTACTAATATTACAAAAACTTGTTTTTTTTACCTTTTTCCATTTTTCTTTGAGCTTTGAAAAACCAAGCACGGTCTGCACAAAAGTCTTTTGAAATCATTTCCAATAACATCATCACGCAAAGTGTGTCCTTTGCAGACGGTGGCAGTCGGAGTCGGACTGCATATTATCATGCTCTATATTTAAGCAAAATTTATCCGAACACCTTATTAATTAATCACGGTAGCATTATAAGCAGAAAGAAGTCTAGACAGAGGCGAAAAAATGCAAACTTTTGCCTCGCACAAGATCACCGCAAAATTATCGTTGAAATCACAAAGAACACCTGTCCAGCCGTAGTTTATGTATTGCAACAAATTTCTGAAACGATTGATTAATTCCACCCGGTAAAAAATTTTTTGAGTCACTTGCCAAGTTTAAGTTTTATTGCGTGTGAGAAAGTATCTCAAAATTAAAGTAGCTGCAATTCTAACATTAATTACGGACAATTGACATACAATACCCTTATGCACATTTATTGTGGAAGTATGAAAAATATTTATTTTAGATAGGTACACTCCTTTTAACCTAAACATTATGAGAAGGACAATTGAGCTCGCTTGCGTTACATTTTTTTCTCTAAGTTTTGCCCGCAAGAGTAATTTATGTAAGAGTAATAAATGAACACATTTCGGTAGCAAAAAGTTTTCAGGTTGAAGATTTTTTCTTTAAGAAGCCCTCAGGTTTGTCTGGTTAAGTGGAGTATTTAATTATGTTGAAGATTCCTAATGGGGAATATTATGAAAGAAGAACTGTCTTAACTGCATTGCATGCAAGCTTCATGCAACTGTACAAACACAAAAAAGGTCCCGCAACATCTTTCAAGTAGTACTGCTTACAGCGTTTTACTTCAGGTATGTAGCTGTCGTTAACTTTAGAGACCTTCCAGCCATTAGATATCTGATTTACATTCTCAATAAAAAGAATATTCATCATGAATAATGAGTGTTTTAGCAACATCATCAGAATTTTTAAATTTCCACTGTAATAAATTTTCAACTTCATGATGAAAGTCAAGGTCTCCTTCTGTATTGGTTATTAAATGATATATTGATTTGAACAGATAGACAGTCAGTATCGTTGAAATTTTGCGTTGCTTCTTGTTTCATTCTAGAAAACAAGAAACCATTAATTTTAATATTTTTTAAAAATTCTAAGTTAAGAATTTAATCCATTTCTTGAGAAGGTAAAAAGTATTCAATTGGGTAAAGCCCTAATATATTTATTAGAGATAATATGAGATAAGTTGAGAAACAAAACAAAAATATTATACGTTGGCCCTTTGACATTCGAGATGTTATTCGTCTCAAATAGTTGAAACCCCGAAACATTTTGATTTGGAATTTGTTAAAGGATGAAGCGAAAAAGGTGATACCAAATTGTTAGTTTCAAGACTCAAGTATTATTGAGAAGCATAATTCAATGTGACATGCAAGATTGCATGTGGATTCTCAAAGTGCGCTTAACTTACAATGATCACTAATTAGCCAAAGAGGAAAAAAATAGTGAATTAGGCCACCTGCACATTTTCATTTTTTTAAATTTTTTTGCAAAATGAGAGAATTTCTAACATTTGAGCCTTGAGACAATTCAGGTATCGATAATTTATTCTCTTCTGACGAAGTCGTATGTCTTGATCACCGATACATGTATGATTGATGAGTGCTGTTGATATATTCTCGGAGAAATCTATACAAAAGCATGAATAAAATAGAACAGAAACGCTTAAATGAACTAGTCAACGGATACCGGGTTCTGGCCTCATCAATAAGGGGCGGGATGCTAAAAGGATTGAATCGGTTGTGCACAGATATAATAATTCAGAAATTGTACACATCAAAAAAATTTTGATTAATTACAGAATCCGAATTGATTGTTCCCACTAATAGCAATTGTAGGCATAGGACACAAGTTTGGCTAGTTCACTGTAATTGTTTAGACGTGAGTGCATTTATAGTATTATTATGATTTTTAACTTGTGTGGTCACATTGGGGCACATGTTTACAACACGTGCTACCTGAACTTACGTATCGTTTCACTGTAAAAAATAATTTGTTATTGTAAATAAACCATAACAGTGTGTCATGTAACTGAAATGAGGAGAAGTCTTTCAACTTTCTGGAAAAAGAATGCATAATACGTTATAAAGACAACTGCAAGCTAACTAATCACTGCAAGCAGCAAACAGATAAAATACAAAAACATGACAATCTTATCTCATAAGCGAAAGAAAAAAAATACAACAATTTCATAAAAACCCAGACGGTGAGGCTCAAAAGTGCCGAAGGTTATGTGTTATGTTTCTTGGTTTCTAACAATTTTCCTTAAAATATTGGATCAATCTTCACTCCCCGTCCTATGTCCTAGGTTTAATGAATTGTGTTATTCTAAACTCATTCTTACATTGAACGTATTTATATAACGCAACCAGCATTACCATAAACTGCAAGTGATGCATTGAGTGAGTGGCTTCTTTGGTACAATTACAACCATAAAAAATTTTCAGACAGTACGATGCTCTGCCAAGAAAAACACAAATATTGCATTGTCATTTCAGCAACTAAACTATTAAAATGTCCTTTTACCTGAAAGTGATAAAGTTAAACGTAGGTAGGTGTATGCATCACATTTTTGAACGGTACATATATGGTGCACTTCCTGCATTTATTTACTAGCGAATCAAATTAGAAATGGTACTTGTGGTATTGAGCGTAAACTATTTTTTCCCGAAATTTACACAACTACCCGTTTTGCTTTTAACATTTTATCATTGTTATTATACAAGTCGCACTGCTTTTTTTGGTTTCACAGTACAAATTACTTATATAGCATGCCCAGTGTGTTTGTTGTGTTTTTATCTCTAAAATGCGCACGTTTGGGAAATCGGAGAAAAATGATGATTCAAGCATTTATTTGTGGAAAATTATAATATGGTTAGTCTGAATCTACTGAAAATCAGAGGAGGATGCTTTTGTTGTAATATGTTTTGTTAAAGTTTTATCTCTACGGCTTCTCAGTAAACTTTAGCTACTTTTTTGATGGTTTCTTCGTCTTCTTCATGGTCCATGAACTTGGCATTTTGGCTTGTGTGTAAATATTCAATGTGGTAGGATATACTGAAGAAGAAGGGGAGACTCCACCAGTTTTACACTAACTCACGCTCAGTTATCCATTATAATTTTTCCATTTTACTGAAAGAACGTAAATACAGCGTCTAGGTACAAACAGACATACTTATCATCATGATCATCATCGCAACCACCACACGCCAAAACTGAAAGCTGCGCTTAAGATGATGCTGCTGCTGCTATACAATAGCTTTGCTGTGAGGAACCGAGTGCCGATTATGCATAAAAAAGTAGATTTGGTGCACAATCACAGCACGCTAAATACTCAACTTCTCTTCGACTCGACTCATTCAGCCATTAGATAAGCACACTATTTTTTTAATACTTTTAAGAACGTCGACGCAATAAACGCTCTTGTTTATAAGTACATAAAACACGAAACTTCATAGGAGTAATGGCATGATCCATGTTCTATCGGTTTATCCTATTTCTTTTTTCTTCTGTTTGATTTCTGACCAGCTCCGTGAAATCTTTTATATTTTGAACTCAGCTCTTTTGTTAAATAAGTCATATCATTATGCAGTTTCGTGATACTGCCGCAGCACAGTGGATTGAATAACAAAAGGTTACATTTTGCTCTACCAAATTCTGTCATGCTCGATTACTTCCACCTCCGCTATAAAGTCAAATATTCCTAAAATCAACTTTATCATTTTCTTGTGATGTAACTCTGTTTCTTTTATTTTAATATGAGATATCATTAGAGCACCACATCATGTAAACCAAAAAGAGATAATGATAATAGCATGCAGTTAAGTGCAATGCAATGAGCACACACTGTGTACCAGAACTAAACTGGACATCTATAAACACTGACATATAATTCTTTAAATATTTATTATTATTCTTTTAGAGAGATCATAATGATGAAGAGAAAGAAAGAAAGAAAACGAAGAAAAAAAAAGCTTTCAAAGGGAAGATTACATATAGTCAAGGCAATCCTACTTTATCACTACTGTTGTGCGCTTACGCCATTGTGTTTTCCAAGAGATTTATATTGTTTTCCTTTGAATTCATTCCTTTCAACAATAGTCATAGTCATAATGGATTGTTGCACGCTTTATGAGTAGCTGTATGAGCCAGCACATTATGGTTATCATTTCCTTTGCATTATTATGAGTGTAGGCATGCTCACATTTTTTCCCCTTACTTATCCGAATAAAGACAGAGGCGTATTTACAAATATCTTCAAGTGGTAGCAAAATAATAGCAGGAGTGATGTATAAAGAGCAGCAATGTGTTTTATACATATTTTTTAAAAACTCACCCGTGTGTAGCATACTTTTCCTCATTGTTTCATTTTTGTCTTGCTGTGATATTTTTAGTGAGATGGTATTGTCGGATAAGTAAAACAGAGGAACTGAAAGGAAGACACTGAGAGAAAGACTGGTGGACAATAAAATGAGGAAATGTGAATGGATGTGTGGAACAGGTATATATTGCAGAAGTTACTATTGTACCAATTGACAATTTTTTTACAATTTGGTTCTTGCTATTTGGAGTATTAATAATGGATATCCAGTTGTGATGACTGAAATAGTCTAGCCTTAATGTGCCTTCAGCAGCAGTAATGTGGTTGCAGTAAGTATTCAGAAGGCGAGTATGTATGCACAAACCTTTTTTTTTTTTGTAGAGTGCATTTCAACATTTGGTAAAATAAAATAGGGAGGATGACTTTGGTCTTGTCCAGGCACAACAAAGATTTAGTTTTAGAAATTCTTCATTCTGTTGACATGAGCCGTGCAATACTTTCATAAAAGAGAAAGAACGAGCCATTTAAACGAAAAAAAAATCATAGTAGTCGATAAGTGACAAAAAAAGAGAGAGGGGGAGAGAGAGAGAGAAAACGCTGAGCTGACTGACTGAATCGAAAATGAAAATAAAAGGACTCTGCTGGATTTCCACTTTGGACACAGGAAGAGAACTTGTCGAACCATGAATAAGGCTTTTTCCAAGTGCCGTTTGCATTATCCACGGATTTAAAATACATAAAAATGACGGAGTCATTACAGTGTCAGCGAAATAACAAAGCTGGATAAAATTATTACGTGTTAAAGAAGACAGTATTGGTAGCCAGTAGCAGGGTCAGCAATGTGTACGGACGGACAAGTTCCCTAGGCTATTTAATCTTTATAATATATTATAACTCTGATATTTCACTAGTTTATCTAGTGCTACATACACATAATACCGTCTAAGTCTCTCTTCTAAAACCGTCAAAATACCGTCAGATACATGGAATGTCATTACACGTACGGTACATTGATACATCCATTTGTCTGAAAAGAAGGGAGCAATAATAGAGGAAAGGAGAATGTGCCAGAATTAAAAAAAAATGTTACCAAAATATATAATGAGTAGGTAGTTGATCTTGCTATCGAACAAAGGTGAGCTTTATTACCCATGCGATTCTGATGAGAGGGACTGCAATGTACGTACTACTAACTGGATAAAATGCAACTAACGCACACCTATGTTTGTACTACGCATGCATGAGGAGTAGAACCAGACGAAGGCACGCGTAATCTTCTAGCGAGTCGCGTGGTCTTCCAGGGGGAACGAGACTAGCCTATTTTAAGCCAAACTCGAGAATAAGGAAGGAGAGAGTGAGAGAGAGTGGGGCATTCCCCAACATAAAACCAATCCAGTCAAAAGATCTACACCGTCATCGTCAGGAGAAACACTGTTGCCAGTGAATGCTGTTCTTGCTGCTCTTGCGGCTCTTGCTTTGTGCTTCCTTTCAAATGAAGATGCAGGGAAGTGGAATGAGCTAGTAAACTACCCTATCTCAAGGCATCACTTTTCATCCCTTTTGGATATAGTTTTATATTGCTATGCTCAGTGCATGGAAAGTGTGAGGGAATAGGGAACAATGGAATTTAATAAAATATTACCTGCATGTAGAATATTTGTGTGGATGTATTATTACTATTATTGTTATAACAGTGAATTCGAGGAAAACTCTGTCAGAGTGTGAGCAGTATTATTGTATGCAATAAATAATAATTCTAATAATAATAAAGAGAAAAGGATCTTGAATGAATTTGTGAAACAAATGCCAGTCAAGCAGCCCATATTTATGTTGCGGCATTCAATTCTATTTTTGAATCGTTGACATTGAATATAAAATGAAATAAAATACAGTTACATACCCACACATATTTGAAGCATAATAAAAGAGCCAAATATCAACTGGAAAAATTTATTGATCCAAAATATATCCACGCTGATTTCAGATGTGCACATATCTGCAAAAGTACTAATAGTGTCAATTACAAATGGGAATGCTAATCCGTCTATTAAATTTCATATCTAGAGTGCATTTATTTCGAGGAACTAACTGAAATTTAAACACAGAGATTGAATGATGAATAACGAAATAATAATAACTTTATCTTTAAAATGTAGATTTAAGCAGTAGGTACCTTGCTTAGTTTTTATTTTACTGCTCATATAAAATTTATTTTACTTGCTTGAATCTTAATGATCATATCAGTAAACCAGCATCGAGCTGAAATAAGCATTTACAAAAAAAAACAAAAAATATATTGCTCTTCTACGACGCGCTCGTATTACTACAGACTGACGTATGGGATGAAAGCACCAGCATTATTATCATCCAATGTTTACCCCCTGTGCTTAACTAACCGTTCTTGTTATCCAGCTCAAGTCAGTTATCCTACTTTATTATGAGTGCATCACAAAAAAAAACAGCGAAAAATATCAATATCTCCATCTTCCTCATAATCACATACACGCTCAGAAACTCAAGGTGTTTCTATGCTAATCGAAATGGATAATACTAAATAATATGCAATACAACACATCGCAATGGAAAAAAAGCCTGAAAAAAACATTTAGGTATGTAAAATAATTGCGATGAAGATGATATAACTACCTACTTAAAAAATATATGGTATTTTGTGTATGCCATCATCATCATATTATTCACCATCAATCATTATATGAAATTAAACCTTACATGAGCAAAAATAGCAGTGCAGTGGCAGCAGTAGCTCACTTTTCAGGTAGTTAGATTACGGGTCTCTGTCTGACAAGACAAGACGGTAGTGCATTCAAAACACTTTTTCATATCACAATATTTTTGTTTTAACAAACATCCTTTATTTCTGTATTTCTGCATTTTTCATGTTTGCAGTATCAGGCAGCGTGCATGGCAGAAGTAAAATACTTATTATTTACAGCGACCACGGCTACATCAGCACAACAATTTCATTTCCTACCTCTTTGCTTGTATAAAAATGCATATAAATATAGCTACGGAAAGTTATTATCATCTTTATATCTCGCGTCTTGTCTCGTGTTTAAATTGAAGTGAGCCTGGCCAAAAACCCGCATCATCTCTTCCATTCTCCAATTCCCTTTTTTCTAAGCATTAAACGCGTGTGAGTAGCTCATTTTTAACTTGTATTTATTTATCAACCACTACAACCACCAGTAAGCACTACTGTAATGAAATTTACTGAAAAAAGCCTCCCTCCTTTCACGTTCGTATATCTGACAGAGTTGTAGTGAGTAGTATTTTTCAGTTTGCGCAGACAAGCTCTTGATTCCCTTCCTTTCTTTAGAGCAAATGTGCCAGTCAGATACGTATGTATTATGTATGCATAGTTATACTCATATTTCAACAAGCTATGTAGGTATATGTACCTTGTCTTGGTGGAAATAATATTAGAAGCCAACACCATCTCCTTTCGTTGAGCTAGTAAGTAGTAGTAGTAGTAGTAGAAGCGGTGACAAGTAGTATTGCTTTTACGAAGCAAACCAAGTGGTTGTCCATTGTTGTGCTACGATGTGTCAGTTGTGAATCCAGTTTGTATGGTGTACTATGAAAAGGTTCACTCAGGTTTTTCAATAAGTAAACCAGCAGCCGCAGTATCAGGAGCAGAAACAGAAGAAGAAAGAAACGAAACCACTTAGATAGTCGTACCCTCTTTCCGCTCATGCCAGTTCCCAAACTGCTTCCAGCATCACCGGACGTGCCTTTTTTACCCTTCCGTGAGTGAGAAATCGAGTAGTGCTTTGTTCATCAACTGTAACGAAAACATCTTTTACGTGCAGTACGTGTAGTAAGCGTAGTTGTGAGTTTTTGACTTGCTCGCAATATTTTCAGAGCGTGTTTTTATAGATAGATTTAAATGGACTTGATCAAAAGTCAGCCAACGAAACAGAAATGTTAATGGCCGCAACAGTGGAAAGGAAGTATCCTGTGCGGATAAATTAGTTGGTTTTGTCTTTTGCTTGTTCTCATCGTTGCAATTTATTTCCTGGGATAAAAGTTGTTTTATTTATGACGAAACACCAAGAGTTCGGCGTGGTGCAACTTTTGGGGCAAACTAAGACAGTACTGGACAGTGATAAGTAGCGTTGACTTTGTGCACACCTTTGAAACAATTTTGTTCGCTTGACTATTTTTTTTTGTTTTCGTGAAAGTGTTTAAAACTCGGGGAGGGACAATTTCGGATTAAATCAGTAGCAGTGATATCGTCGAATTACAATCAATTTAATGCTGCAGTAATTACACCAGCAAAAAAAAACAGTTTTGTTCCGTTAAGACTTTGTGATTCATTTGCAGCTACGCTAACTTCTTTTAAATGACATTTTGACACTTTTTGTGATATTCACTATAATGGCAACTTCAATGGCTCATGGAGGTGGTGGAGGTATGAACATAGG
>JAHZMZ010001961.1:0-14885 GCA_027743805.1 Lepidocyrtoides sp. E14
ATCCATTACAATCTTTTGTGCCTGTCTATCCTCCTATAAGTAGCTTATGTACTATACAAAAAAAAAGATGGAACGTAAAAGTGAAAGCATTTTTTTCTTCCTCTCGCTCTCCTCACTCTCTGAGCATGTAGACATGTATGCATGCATATGTGGAGAAAATAGAAAGGATTAAACTTCATTTTTATTGCTTTGTGCTTGCGTGGATGTGGAATACCGCTTAAATTGGGCATGTATGCATGCATTGGCACGCAACTGGGAGGAATACTAGGAAAAAAATTTGTTTTGAAGAGATGAACATCACAAAAAAAGCAAACTGTGTTGGTATAGTATAATACGTATATTGCACCATTGCCGCCAAGCATAACCACCAATAATAATAGCAAGTCATCACAACGCAGTTTTCGCCGAATAACGGAACGGGAATATGGGAATAAAAAAAATACAGGCTAGAAATAAGGCAGAGTTTTTATACCCTCACCATACCATACCACTGACGCTGCCACCACCACCACCAGAAATAAAATTTACGCGAATATGGAAAAAAGAAAGTAGCTTTTTGCATGTCTTCTAGTTTTTTTGCTGCTTTCTTACAAAAAATAAACTTGCTTTTGCTACTTCTTTTTTTTACTTCGTCTAGTTTGCTCTTGTGTAGTCGTAGTAATATAATAATAATATCCATATCCTGGCATGCATGAAAGGAGCTTGTAGCTTCTCTCTCACTCTTCTTGTTCACAAGATCGATACACAATTGCCAAGATAGCATTATAACTTGACTTTAACAGAAAATGGTGTAGATAGAAAGTAAAAGGAAAGACACAGAGGGAAAAAAGAAGTAAAATGGAAAACTTGTGTGTTGGCTTTTTACTTTCTTTTTTTTCGTTTTTATTTTCTCCCATATTTTTATCCAGTGTGTATGTGTGTGTGTAAGTGTAAAGTGCATGCATGGGAATAGGGAAATGTGTGCGTGAAGTGAACGAGCACATGATGATCATGATGATCATCGTCATCATGTAAAAATAGGTTGCTAATGCCCTTTTTCTTTTTTTCGCTTCGTTTCATACTCAAACAGAAAGCAGCATAAAAAGGAAAAGTAGGAAAGCACAAACAAGTCATGAACATTTTACCTACTACTACACATGTGTACATGTTATGCTTAATATAACTATGCGTCTAGTTTAGTTTCTTTTTTTATGGTAAAGAAATTCTTTTCTGATAATGCATATTTTGTTATGATGATCCCCTTTCTTCTTTCATTCTACACAATTTCGCACTCAGGATCAGCGTATTGTGCATATTTCATTTATAAAATAAATAAACACACAAATGAAATAGTTTCACTTCTGCTGGAAAAAAACTGCAAAATAATAATCGAAAAAACCAAGTATTTCAATAAAGATTTTTGTGTCGTCTTGTATCATTGATCATTTAATTTTAGTACTTAAATATTTTACAACAAAAATAATTCTACCAGGACATGCGTATGCACCAAAATCAAGCCTGAACACAAGTATTTAAAATAGGGAGACACCACCATTCATTTCAAATATTTCTCATTGTAACAGCCAGCAGCAGTTATGATGTCTTACGGAATTGCTGATCAATCCAAAGACGATATAAGAACTAGTGGGACTCATCCAATGCTAAAGCGTAGGAAAGAGTGGAATATATGAAATTTAACTTTGCGCTTATGGAGTTGGATCCCTGAGTAACCACAGAAATTTTAATGTCCCATTTAATTAACATGGGATATAATTTTTAAGGATCTTGTTAACAAACTCCCTCCATCATCCAAAAATCAGAAATTGCTGTCTTTCCTTTGGATTGTTTGCAGCATCACCAATTTGTAGACCAGACGGTGAGATCTGTTTATCGTGGCATTGGTAAACTAAATAAACTTTATTTTAATGGCGTTAAGACAAACATATGTTTGATTTCAGTTTCAGAGTTTCCTTTCATAAACCAAAATTACGACAAGTTTTGACTGACAGCTAGACTGCATGCTTTTGAAGAACAGAGCATTTTCCTATTTTGAAGCATATGTTACCAAAAAAAAAGAAAATTGATAGAATCCACATTTTTTTGCCACTTTCAATCCATCCACCCGTATCAATATCGCTGCAAGTAAATCAACATTTTTTCCCCTCAACTGTAAAAATTATTCGATGCATTTCCTCCTTCTATTTTTCTCTCACCGATTTTACTACCATTTTTTTCTATTGCATTTCAATTTTATTATTTCCTATTTACAAATCAAATCAAGTGGGTTGGAGCGTAAGCCCATGAAGGAAAAAATGGAATAATAATATTTTACATGGAAAAATGTACATACGGAGAAAAAAATACTGTAGATATTGGTTTTTCTTTTGTATTCGTCTATATCTTTTACCATGAAGATAGAATAAAGTGGCTTTATTTTTAAAAAGAGAGAAGAAAACAGTGAAATAATATGGTAAATAGATAACCACCTCCCCTTTTGGTCCCTGTTCACACTTTCTTATTGATACTCTTTTAAAATATGTACATACTTAATAACATCAAAAAATGGCTTTCACTTTTCTTCTTTTTTTAACACTTTCTTTCTTCCTTTCCCCATCTCTATCACTTTTCTCTTGTGTTCTGACACGACATGATAAAAATATTGAAAAGTAACAGGAAAAAAACTTTCTCAGTCTTAGTTTTTTTTTCTTCTTTCGATGTGGCTTAATATTAAAAAAGTATGTTTGTGGCGGGTTTAAGAAAAGAGGGAGCTACAACTGACAAGAAAAAAAGGCGATGATGATGGCTGCCAACTTTTTTTTCTCCCTTCTTGTAAATACACCTGACGCACTGGTGGTGATAGCGATGTGGTGCGGTTGGTTGTGTTGTGGTGGTTTATTTATACTTGTTACCTTTGTTGGGCTGCTAAATGCATTATATTTGTGTAATAGTAGGTATATCCAGTTTGATTCAATAATATGTTAGTGCTAGACCTTGTACAAGACCCAATGACTTTTCCTGTCTTTTTCACTTCATCTTTTATTTCATCTCGTTCAGAAACTTTTCCAGTAGTACCCATCATTGTCCGCGTATTCTACTACTACTACCTCTTTGTATGACTGTTTTAACAAGGGAAAAATATTTTTTTATTTGAGCAATTCCAGAAGACCAGTCACGTTCACATAGAGGTTGTACGAGATGTTTGAAAACCACCAAAATCAAAAAATAACTGGGTGTTACCTACAACACATCAGGAAGAGCGTATTAGGTGAGTTGGCATATTTATGCATGCGTTTTAGCCATTGGTTTTTACATATCAGCATATATAGACAATAGAAGTACAGGTAATAATTTTTACCTCTGCGCATCCAATGTACATGCAAGTTGTCATCAATTCAGAGGCAACGAACCATTTTGCAGGGGTGGTACTTACATTGTTAAATTTAATATTTTAACGGAGTCAAAATACTTCCACTAACCCATAAATTGATTTTTATTTTAACTATTCTCAATTTTCACTCATTTTTTTACATCATCACAAAACCATATGTAAATTTGTTTAATAATCTTTCTAAAAACTCCAGATGCTACAACTCGTCCACTTTTTTTTTATTACTTTCTGAAAGTCCTGCTTTGCTTTAAGTAAGTGTAATCAATTTGTAAAAGAGAAATTCTCAGAATATTTCTTATGGAATCTTATTTCCTTCCATCTTTCTTTCAGAACTTCACTACCTACCACAGCCAGCATGTCATTTTATTTCACGCTGCTGCCTGGCCTGCTGTACTGCTCAGAATTTAATTTCGGCTTCTTTTTCAATGAAAATGGCTTCTCTGTCTGAGTGTGCACTGCACCGCACCTAATAAAAAACTAAGCTTTCTGAGAAATCAGTTTCATAATATTCCTACATTAATAATGATACTAACTAACAGCCTGACAAATATATGATTGTAATTATATTAATATTGCTAGTACATACATAGCACATGTCCTGCTCCTGCTGCTGCAACAGTAGTAATAATAGTAAATGTGAAATGAAAGGGTCACCTTGGTCCAGCTTCGCTCTTCCAGTTTTACACAATACAGTTTTCTGCACAAAAGAATAAGTGTGTTGTAATACATACATAGTTTGGTGTGCTGCTGTTGGCCGTTGGTATGGTGGTGGCGGATGGGACAAAACCTTACAGAAAAGATAGTGGTGGTGTGTGTGTGGTGTGATGTGATGGTGGTGATGGTGTGTGGACGTAGTGAAGCGAGATAAGAGGATTACTTGTACAAGTTACACGAGCGAATAAAAATGACAATGATAACTAGGCTTGCCACCACTACTCCATCTTCTCCATTCTTACATCACATCACACAAGTCAGCAGTAGTACCATCATCATTATAATAAGTATGTATTTTTTTCCTAGTATTGACTACTATATCGACCAATCCAAAAATTGTGCAACTTTCTCCCTTTTCTCATAGACACACACACGCCCGTTGTAATCCGATTCTCCTTGGTGCATCTTCTCTGTCTACTTATTTTATCTAATCATTGTCAACCCCAAGGAAGTATATTGAATTGTAAGGATTTACTTTTTGGGAAAGTGTTTCCCTCTAAATTGATTTTCCCAGTGTGAAGGTCACTTTTACCATCACCATCATACTTAGAGGTTGCATTTGCAATAATGATTTACCATTATCGATGATGATAATATAGATTACTGCAATGCATTGTACACACGCTAATGCAACACTTTGATACTTTCACAATGCATTTTTTAACAGTTGCTTTGCTCCCGCCTGGGTGCATTCACACATTTCACAATTTTATTTACGATACTATTTGGCGGAAGTACCATACACTCTACTCCAGTGATTCAGTCAAGTCATTTATGTAGTGTACACTCACTACTGCACAGAGAGTATAAAATGGTATGTATTTATTTACATCAGCAGCAGCATCAGTATTTAGCTTTTTGGCACAATTCCCAAAAAAATTTCCCTTGTTCTTCCACCGCCACTATACTGCCACCCATTATTATCATTTTTTGTTCAGGTTTCACATAAAATGCTTTTAAGCTGTGATCTCTGCGCTGAACTTGTAAACAGCAATAATAATAATAATGAAAGGACGACGTCACCAACCAAACTCATTCTGCTGCTGCTGCTTATAGCTTGCATTCACACACCGATAATAAAAATAACAATAATGGTAAATGCTCATGTTCCTTTCATTTGCACGGATCATCAACTCCCAAGAAGATCAATGTTGCTGAAAGCTCAATAGCTTTTTGCGTCTCCCTCTTCGTTATAATAATAATAATAATAAAATGTAGTGCACACGATGATAGCAGTGGTAGCAGTGACGGCAAGCTATTCATCTCTGTTTGCCAGTTTATACACATTACTTTCTCAAGTATGATATTTTATGCATTATTCATGTTCCATTATTCATTCATCATTAATAATCATCGTCACTAGAGCCATCATCATCATCACCATTCACCACCACATCCCCACAAACATATTTTTTACACCTTACGCTCCACTAAATCCCAGCGCAGAAATAATAAAAAACGGCTTGAAATATTTGAGTAATGACAGGTTGTAAGACAACGATGCTCTCATAAAGCCACAAAGGTGAAAATAAATAATGTGCACATCATCATCATCTTGCTCCATGTATTTTCTCCCTATTTCCTCCTCCTCCCTCCTCATCTTCCTCTCTCTCTACGATAAAGTATTTTGTAGTCAGTAGAGAGCTATGGATGGAGAAAAGAAAAATGAACAAGAAGTTCAAGTGAGCAAATATTTTTAATGAGAAGAAGGTGTACCCAAAATGCAAGCATGCCAAGTGTGTAGAGCACGTTCCTGCCAGAAAAGCAAAAAAAGCTTGAAAAAAAATTATCTACATATTTTTTGAGCAGTTTTTCTACCATCACGCACTACACACAACCTTGTCCGTGTATGTCATCGTACTCTCTCTCTCTACTCTCTATTTTCTGAGTGTGCACGGTATTCACTCACTCATTTTCTGTCGTCCTGTCGTCGTCTCCTGCTGGAACTATAAAAGAAGATTTTTTTTGGTAGTAAAAAGTGTAAAATGTTAGAAAGTAAGTACATACATACAACAGAGCGTATGAGCATGAGTAGTATCGTCATCATCATCATCGTCATCGTTTTTAAGCAAAAAGCCATTATTACTCAGCTCCTTCCTCCTTTCTACTGCGTCTTCTTCACATCTTCTCTCCCATCTCCTCAAGTGTTTCTCTTAAATGAGCACATTTTTCAGTTCCAGTCATTTCCTGTGCCACTGCTTCTTCTCCCAAAAAAATGTTGTAGTACTTAGGTACTATATACTAGCACACAAAACTATGCTGCATAGTATAGCACCACCACTACCATCATCATCTCTGACATTTTGCTTTAGAGATTCTTTTCATTTCAGAGAGGAGAGAGCAGCATTCTATATACCAAGTGGATTGTACTGACTTGGTTGGTTGGTTGGTGTGTCGCTCTTATACAATTTTTTTTCGTACCAGCAACATAATGACAACCAAAAAGCTTCTTCAACACTACTACTACTTCTGCAGCAAGCAACCCAGCTAAAACTTGGCTAGCTTTTTAGTCTTCTTCTTCTTCTTGATGCTTGCTTGGCTGGTTGCACTAGAGAGAGAGAGAAGAAGAAAAAAAACTAAGGCAGCAGAGAAATGAAGTAAAATGTGAATAGCTTTACAGCATTTCTCTTTACTCTCTGGTCTGCTGCTAAGCTTCTTCTTCTCTAGATTTCTTTTCTGCTGGTTCTTTTGAGAATTTAAAAAAAATGTATCAACCAACGCACACTAAATTTGTACAGCAAGTTACGTGCGTCTAATAGCTTAACACACACATGCATAATATGCCATGTGATTATTATGCAAGGAAAAAAAGCAGAGAGAGAGAGAGAGAGAGAGAAAGAGAGAGAGAGGGTCGACGAGCGACGACAAAAAAAAATCTTTCCTTTTTCTTGTCATTCTACTTGGGTGCCTACCTTACAACATGATCCCATCAAGGCTGGCCTGTATTGTACTCTATCATATGTATATAATAGCATTAACATTATGAATGCTGTTGCACTCTAAAGTATCAACTTGACAGAAAAATAAAAATAAAACACTACTCATACAAATGAGATGCTTATCTCTTTCGTTTTTTTTGGTGGGTGTGTGGGGTCCATTTGAAACATTTTCTTCTCACTTTCTTTCTCTCTCTCTCTCTCTCTCACTTGTGAGCATTACGCGTGAACTACTAAAAAAAATTTTTTATTCCATTCTACTTTGAATACGTCAATATTTTCTAAAAGAAATACAATTCTCTAAAGCTTAGGAGATGGGATGAAATGTGCCGTAAATACAATTGCTATATTTTTGTTTTGGAAAACTTTTGTCCACGCTACGCCATCCCACCACCACCACTGCCACCGGAAATTCTCGTTATATTTCCATTTTTACGATTATTACAACTTTGTTGCTTTTCTTGCCAACTAACAAGAAAGAGTGAGCTAGAGAAAAACAAGTATGTTTTTGCTTGCGCTGCATAATATTATTTCTATCACATCACATCATCATGCACAGACCGTTACACAGTCCGACCAAATGCATCAGAGTTGAAAGTTGGAATGAAAATGCAAATTTTAAAATAGTCATTCATTTCAATGTGATTTTATAAGTGCAACAACAGCAGCAGCAAGCAGCGGCAGTTGTTGTGCCACGCCACATCATTTCATGCCACTATAATATACCACCACCACCCCTACTCTATTAAAAGATGGAGCGATAAGCAAAAGTGAAATGCACTTTTAAAGCATTTACATTCTTATTAAAACACCAATCTTCTCATTCCCACTTCTTTTTTTATGAATTTATGACAAATGAAAAGTCACAACAATAACAAGAGCAGCAGCAGCACTCGTAAAAAAAATATTTGTTCTTATTTAGAACAAAATATTATTCCAAGTCTAACCAACAAACTGTAAACATTGGTCTGCTCATGTTGAATTTTTTTCCTGCATTATTTGAAGTACAGTACACTTGTGCTTATGTACGATACATAAATTGTCATAAAGTCAGTTTTCCTCTTATCCTTCTCCCCCATTTACACAGTAATACTTTCTTCTTCTTCGTATTTACAGAATAATGTAATGAGCAAAAAGAGTGTATATAGAGTACTTACCGACGATGAAGACGACGACGATGATGCTGGAGCCATTTTTTCCTCGTTGACTTTTCTTCCTCCACACTCAACTCAAGTGTGGTGGAGGAGGAGGAGGTGACGACAACAACTTTAAATTTTCTTCGTCTTTTCCTACTACGACTCTGAATATGTTTTGCTTTTTTTCTCTTTCAAATTTATTATCGTACATAAAACCTATAAGTAGAATAGCAAGTAGTAGTAGCAGTAGCACTTAACACATTTACCACCACAAAAAAACCTAAATTATTCCCAACTTCTCAATTTTTATCGCTGTACAATTGAAATGCTAGTAAAGACCGTCATTGCAATTGTGACGACGACGACGATGAACCCGTCGACTCTTCTTGTTTTGTCTTGTCGTCTACTTTAACTACTTCTGCTCTTTGCCGAAGAATAAAAATAACAATAATTCATGCGGTTTTATTTTCACAATCATTCCACTTGACATTTACGGTAGAATAGTGCTCTGCTATTCTTCTTCTTCTTCCATCTGAAAGAATTCTTTTTCCCCGTCATAAAAAAATATTCCCAGTTGCAAAGTTTCTTCTTCTTCTTCACTTGCTCGTGTGTACGTGTAAATAGACAGAGATGACTTTACAAGTTTGTATTTCCTTTTCTCTTTATCTTATTTTTTTTACTCTTCAACAGCAACAAAAAAGCAAACAACAATTTTCTTCTTTCTAAATTATTTTACGTTTTTTTATATATTTTTTTTCATAGAATATGCAAATCTACATTATCCTTCTCTTCTCTTTAACTTAAGAGGAAGAAGGAGAACTGTTTCTTTTATTGTTTTCTTTTCTACTGGCTACTATTTGTTTGTTGGCAACTTCAATAAAACTTGTCACTGAAAATTGGGACTTGTGTATAAAATGAATACATTTCATTGTTTTCTTTTTCTTCTACATTTTTTCGTAGATAGGTATATACAGTCATCATTTCCATTGTCTACGCACCACTACTCGGCTCACTTTTTACAATGAGCAATTCAGAATAATATACATAATGTCTTTTCGCTACATTGTTGCTTCAAAAAAATAAGTATAGTCAGAGGAAAGAGAAGATGAGTAGTACAGTGTAGATTTTTTTGTAGATCCAGTATATGGTATGGTATGATAGTTGTATCAGTTCAAGTGGAATAAACCTTTATGGGAAATAAACCACAAGGGAGAAATTCTATTTTTATCCTTGAGATTTCCAACAGCTACAGTAGCACATACCTACTCATGGAATGCATGTAGGCAACTTCTCTCTTTTTTTTAAAAAAAAAGAATTTCTTCTGCCTGATCTTCTTCTATTCATCCAGGAGGAGCAGTAGTAGTAGAAATAGCAGCAGCAGTAAAGCAATGTAGAAACTGAATCATCATCAGTCTAGCAAAAAATATATAGAGGCAACGAACCAACCATCCGAAAAAATGAAAAAAATTTCCACCACTCTCTCTCTTTCTCTCTGTTTCTCTACCTACTAAAAATTTGGGCACGAGCTTCCAACTAGTTTTTTCTATCTCCTTTTTTGCATATTATATCTTCTTGTATAACAATAATGTTTCGCCATCGCCATCATGATCATCATAATAATCATCCTAGAGAAGAAATCCCCATGTTTAATCACAAAATCCGTGTAATTTCATCATCTTCATTGAAACGGCATGCTGATTCCCACAGTACGAGTAGGTTCGTACACAGGTCTTTCGTATTATGAATATTCAAGTTATTAGTATAATACCGCTGCTTGCTACCATTTCCTTTCTAATTCCGCTGGAATGGAATAAATGAATGTGCTGTAAACCGTCGTGGTGCCACTTGCTTGTATATCTGTACATGTAAAGTTTTTTTTGCTACCTGGATTTTCTGTATTGTAAAAGACTTTTCATTCAAGTCGGCACGTACTTAGGAAAAAAGCAATTTGAATTTTGATTAAATTTCCAGGAAAAGGAGAAAAACCGCTCCCTGATGTCCGCTAATAGGTGTAGCAACAGCAGCAGAAATAAAATGTGATATGATGACGGTTGCTTGCTGCTGCTACTGCTGGTTCTCCAGCTGCTTAGATTTTCAGTAAAGCACGATAAAATTGTTCACAAGTAGCAGTTGAATCATCCCAAAAATCTCCATTTATTTTATTTTTTTTTTCGCTTTTTCTCTCTTTTACAGGCTTTACTTTTGGATTAGTATTCTGTTTTTATTATAATATTTTTGGTATTGTTACTTATTTTTTTGCTACCTGCAGCAATAATGCTGCATTGCATCATCTCCTTTTAAAGTAAAGCTGCTTTGTATAATATGTTGCCACACACTCGGATTAGTTCGTTTCGTTACCATCCAAAGAGCTTTCAATAAATTTTATTTCATTTCAAAATTAAGCTCTCTACCCACTGGCCGGGCTTAATCTGGTGACAATACTAAATTTTTGGAAATACCCAGTTCAGCTCGATCGTCCCATCAACTTGTTGATATTTACTAGTTTTACTGACTCCAAAAACCAGCTCTATAAATTTTTATTGACTTTTCTCCTTTGTACCTACTGAAAATAAACTTTTCCCCAAGAGCAATGAGTAGTAGTATCCACAATCCACAAAGCAGGAGGAATGATCGTCATGAAGGAAAAGTTTTCTTTGAGAAAAGTACACCACGCAATTGCTGTCGTTTCGTTTCATAAACTTTGAATAGCCGTTCCCGTCTTCTTGTGCCGTCGGTTCTGGATATTTTGATGGACTTTGAGTAAAAGTAAAGCTGAAGGAGGTAAGAGGACAGAGCAACTGTGTGACAACAACTGTGAAAGGATGACAAGAAAGGGGCTCAACAAGTTGTATTATTTGGATAGCAGCTTTCTCCAACTCTCAACTGGCCTGTCGGTAGGTTCAATTCTGTTCAAGTTCAGAAGTGAAGTCTTCACGTGTGGCCAATATATAATGTGTTTACTTACACAATACATAAACAAACAGAAGTAGTAGCGGTAGTAGTAGCCCACTGGCAGCAACTTTTTACTCGACTCTTGCCGAGAAATCTCATAAAATATTCAGTAGACGATTAGATAGGCATGACGTACCATATCAAAAAACCGACATCAACAGCACAGCATAAAATGAAGGTATACTATATTCAAGTCAGCTTTCGTCACACAACCGCCACAGTGTAAGCCAGGTAGGTAGTATATTGATTTGATTATCATCTGAATGCACACATGTCAAATCATCACCGTAATAGGGAGCAATAACAAGAATATTAGGATGACAAACAGCACACTTGGCCCATACGTGAGTGAGTGAGTAAGTTCACAATAAAAGTTTGCACAAAAGTTTTTTTTTTTTTTGTTTTTTTAACCGTTCTGACCTGGTGACGATGATGATGATCACTAACTTATTGAGAAAAAGAATATTATCGTACTGGTAAACTCGCAGCAGCTCTATAAAAAACAATCAATTTGTCAGTGGGATTAATTAAGGATGGCCATACTGGTAATGCAGCAGTAGAGCACCAGCAGTGCGAGTACTTTTCATCCCATTATTTTCACCACTTGCCATCATCATCATCATTATCAACGCTATTGAATTGAACGTAGAACAATAACAAATAAAAAAAGGAAGAAAATTTGTTAGTGTTTTGTTTGCCATTATTGCATACACACAAGCGCATTCACATTTTTTTCCTCTACTATTTATTCCTCTTCTTCCTCCATTACACCCATTTTCTTTCTTTCTTTCTTTTATACTTTCTCTCTGTTTTTTATTCTTTAGCAGAGAAAAAAAAACTATAAAAAAGAGAGAAAAATAGTCTACAGAGCATTGGGACAATTTTTACTTTTAGTAGTAAGTAGTAGTAGTCTTACTGCTGCTACTACTACAGAATTACAGCAGCAGCGGTAACATTTTTTGAACAAATGGAGCCCATAAATGGTAGGCCATTTGTACAACAACGTCATTGACATATGAGCCCATTATTTTGTTGTCGCTGTTGCAATTGCGACACCATCACAACTTCTACTACTACTACTACTACCATACCACTACCAACTAAAAATAAAAATAATAAAAAAAGTAACCAACACACAAGCAATTTCAATCGATTAGATCCAATTTTTTTTTTGCTTTGCAACCAGTGCCAGTGCTCGGCTGCTGCCATTATTATTACTGCTACTACAAGTCCTCAATATTATAAAAGTTCTCCTATTTTTTGCTCTTATTTTTTAAAGATTTTTTTGTTTAGCTTTTATTTCGCCATTTTCTTATTTAAAAAAAAGAAGATAAAAACAGTAGCAGCAGTAGGGGTAGTAGTGCCGCAACAGAGTAGTGAAGTATATGAGTTTTTTTCTTTCTTTTTTTCTCTCTCGACATTAAATGAGCATTTTCAAGGGATCCACCTTTTCTTAGTTTTTTTCCTCTTGTTACACAATAGGGAATAGTAAATTCTATAATGTAGGTTATATGGTATGGTGAATTTGGAATGGATATGATAGTGTTGGTAGAAGTAGTATTGTTCCTTATTCTTCTTGAATTTCTTCCAGTACCACTAACTTCTTCCTTTTTTGTACTTTTTGCTACAGTACACAGCAGACTACTACACAGCCGTCCATCCATTACTAACAAGCAAGGCAAGGAGAAAATGGAGTGGACGTGAGCCGAAATTCAAAACTTGTACATATATTTTTTTTTCTTTCACCGAAATGTTGCAATACTGACTAAAATTCTAAAGTACATTTTATAGCTAACCTATACAGAATCTAAAATAAGAGCAAGACAACAACAAAAAAAGAAGATGTGAGTATCAGTAGTGGCATGGCGGTGGTAGTAGTAATAGAAATAGTGTTGCTGATGCCACCAATTTTCCTTCACCTTTTTTTCTACCTCTCTCTCTTCTCTCAGTTTAAACTCCATCACATCTACTGGACTGAACTATAAAAAATATAAGAAAAGAGACTACTACAACCATGTTTCACTTTGTCTCCACTTTTTTTCTTTGTACCTTAAAAAGGTGATCGTGGTGGTAGTAGTGGTATGGTATGGTGTGCAAGTAGAAAACATTAAAAAATCCTAAACTGCCTTACTGACTTTACTATTTATATCAAGAGAAGAGTAGTAGAATAAAAAAAAAGAAAAGAACCAATAGAAGCTCACCAGACCAGATTCCATTTAACGACCTGCTTCCCAGCAGTGAGTCTGTGAGACTAACATTCTCTCTCTTTTTTGTCTTTTTTTGTCGATAAGGAAAAAAAAGATAGATGCACTTTGTGTCTTAGGCAAATATGTGCTTAAACAACGGGAAACAGATAAGAAGAACAGAAAAAAAATCAGAGAAGGGGAAAAAGCATAAGATATTATTATGTATCTAACACCTACCCGTCTATGTGCATAATAATAAAATATGTACATTGGAAAGTTAGCGTTTTTAGTTTTTTCTCTCAAGAAGAAGAAGAAGTGTAGAATAAAGAAGAAAAGAAGGAAAAGCTAATTTTCCGCTCGGTTTCCTTTTCAAGATGATTGTGCAAGAAGAAGAAGAACTAGAAGAAGAGGGCATCATCTCTTAGTATTCTTCTTATATTCTTGACTTCAAATCGTCCTCATTCCATAATATCACCTTATGCCTGTACTAGACAATGCTCTATATCTACTCTTCCAGCTCTCATTTTCCTCTTTCTTTTAAATTCCTCATCATCTAGAAAATGCAATATTATTACAGTGCAATGGAAAAAGAGAAAGGAAGAAAGAGAGAATGGCTTGTGAAATGTGTCTTAGAAATTGCACCTCTTTTTTACATCTCCTCCTCATTCTCTCTCTGACTCACTCTCAAGTGATCTCTTTTTTTCCAGTCAGTATTCCTCTCTCTATCTCTCTGCTATTGACATTACTTCTTCTACCTTTCTTATTTCTAAGAAAATGAGGTTGGAAGTTGGAACAAGGTAAATACTAAATGGCATTTATTCCTGTTTCAGACATACCAATAGAATATAGAAAAGTAGTAGTAGTATCTCTCTTTATCTCTTTGTGTGTGTGTGTAGGTGTGTATGCAATAACAACAATAAAAACTATTTTCACCTGTGCAGCAATATATACAGTCGTTTATCGTCCCATTTGAACACTTTCTCAGTTTTCACATGTGAGCACTTTTCTCCTTTTTTTATTTTACTGCTGCTGCCGCAACAGCAGCAGCAATGAACTGCAAGTTAAAGTCAAGTCAAGTCAGCAGGCGAGCAGATTATTGGCAAATATTTGTTTTTATCCTTGTTTCTTATTCACACATATTTTTTTCCTTTCACTCTTTGAGCTGCCCTTATGTTTCTTTCTTTTTCTATTTTTCAACAAGAGTCACAAAGGAGTTGTGTTATTTGTTTGAAGAAAGAAGGATAGTACACTAGTAGTAGCAGCAGGCAGGCAGTCAGGTAAATAGGTAGTCAGAAAGAAGGACCTCTGAATGAATGAATAAGTAATAGGGCAGTGTGTCTAGCTGCGCCTGAGATTCCCAAATGTCTCTTTTGTCAGAGAGTCAACACGCTGGAAACAAGACAAACAAAATAGTAACCACACAATTTACCACATAGACACACTCTGGGATTCTCAAGCAAAAGTCAAAAAGACACACACGACACATATATGTGTGTAGTATTATTGTTATTATGTGCTTTGCCTGACGTGGCTTGCAAAGACACTGCATGCATGCATAAACTTGAAGAAGAAAATTACACTTATTTTCTTTTTT
>JAHZMZ010001962.1:0-10312 GCA_027743805.1 Lepidocyrtoides sp. E14
ATTCAATTATTATTGCTCGTGAAATCGGTGCATAAACAAAGATGAAGGCTTCATTCTATAACCATTCAATTCAGCACCACAGTAATGTGCAACTGTATAACTACTACTGCCTTTTCTCCGCGTGCACACAATATACAAACATTATGTAAATATGTATATATAAATATATGCATAATATGTACATGTACTTGAAATGTAGCATTTTTTCTACAACTTTTGTATTGGATGGGTACGTTGTTGTCGTATGTATTTAAAAGCACCAATACGCTCAACTCACATTATCACACCGACCATAAACTACGGTGGAAAGCACCATCTTAGATTTCTAATCATATTATTAGCAACAGGCAGTAAAGGGGTTGAAGAAATAAAAGGAAATACACGTTTACATTTTTCAATCTGCAGTCTGCACTGTAGCGATAATACTAGAAACTTTTACACACGCGAAATTTTCCTCTCCATGTAAATTTTCAACTTTTGCCACAGTTCGCCTTTTATTCCATCCGAGCAGCCTTTACTACTAAACCAAGATAGCATCATCTCATCCAGGTTTGAATTACACAATTCGGGGAGTATTTTTTTTCCTTTTCAACAAACTACTCAACACGTTTTGAGAGATGATCTTTGCGCTACGCTGTTCAACTCTGCATAGTTTTTTATGTCTCTTTTAAGACAACTTTTTCTTTGTCAATTCAAATGTGACCCTTTCACAACAGTCAGGTCAATATACCTTGGCTCCTCTTCTCCATTACACAACAATGCAACGCAAATGTTGGCAAGCGAAAATATAATGTGTCCGTTTTGTTCTGCTGTTGCTTTGAGCAGTAAGCTGCTGCTGTGCACACACTGTGCAAAATAAAATGCTGTTGACGTTTTCGTTTTCGAAACAAGAAACGCACAGAACAGTAAGTAATAACGATAAAATAGTTGCTTCAACGAAATGAAAGTTGACGAAAAGGATGACGATCATCATCAAGCAAACTCTGCAAGTGGAATGATGAAGACACTTGGAAAGAATGAGAACTCAATTCCAATCGAGTCAAAAAGGATATATTATTATCCATGAGAGATGAGAAAAGAAAAAGACAGGCAACAAAATGAGTACATATAGCAAACTAACTAAGCAGAAGATACAACATTTGCTGCTCCGCCTTGAAGGCACGAGCAAGGAGTTCGACCACCCAAGTTGGATTTGACTACCAATCTTAGTTAGTTTAGTGCAACATACCTCCGTGTATTTCTTTTCTCCTTTACTTACATTATTACACTTACATTATTCAACATAAATGATGAAGATGATGTTGTTGATACAATGTTCTGGCTCTGCTCGCTCCGTGTAAAAGCAAGTGAGAAAAGAAGTTGTTGCTTTTTATGCTGATATATATCCGTACGAAACTATATTACACACACACACTTTACATGTGCGCAATTATAGATATATCGACCAACCACTCTATATATATACAACGATATGATAAGTAATGTGACGTTTAGGTATAGATATATTTTGCCTATTTTGCTTGTGTTGTGTATGAGAGCTAGTTGTCGGTAGTAATTGTGGCAGTGGTAAGTAATAATAAAGCAACCTGTGACTCGTAAACTTTTAAAACTGCCAACTGCAGTTGTTGTAGATTTTAAGTCAGAAACTTACTCTTTACTCTTACAAAGGGCATTTACCACTCTTCTCTTCTGGCATCAGTCTATTTTTCAATCGTTGGGTAGTTATACTACATACCTACATAGCAATTTATTTAGGAAGGACCAGCATGAAACCTCTTTTCCCTATCATCAATTTGGCAGTGCATTGCAGTGCAGCTGCATTGCATGTCACTGACAATATACGAAGAAACAAAGCCTCTGAATAGAAGCAAATGACAGTGAAGACACCTTGCAATTTGCAATGATATTTCAATTCAAAAGTGCTCTAAATTGTGAGCATGCAAATTTTAAAGCACTTTCACATGTTTCAAGTACAAAAATCCCATTTATCGCGTAAATAAAATAAATTTTGACTTGACTTTGATTTGACTTTTACTGTCTTAATGATACAGTGCCTGCCTGAGAGAAAAACACTGAGAAAAAGATGTAAATACATAATATATCGTACTACTATGAGCTATACATACTGTGAACCGATAAGACAAAATAAATTCGTAGTATATCCTCCAATGCAACTACCCTTTTCTACATCATAGTATATAAGTGATGCATTTACACAATACAATAGTTTTCTAGCTATGATTTCTGGACTGAACAAAATAACTACACGCAGCGCAGTGGACATAACACCACCAGTTAAAAGGTTTCAGTTCTGAACCACTTTTTATAATATAGAGCAAGAGCATGTTAAAAACATTCATGAATATTAGACGGAAAGTCGACCACGAGAATACGTAAACATATCATTAGTGTAGGCGAGACGAGCGTTTAGGAAACCTTTCATTTGATCCGCCACGGTGAAGCAGACGCAGACGCCTGTATTACGTATTAAAACACCACACTTCTTCTCCCCCGTTTCTATCATCACATTATTACTTAAAATAGCTACAAGTGGCTCATTTTCTTCAATATTATGTGTATTTTAGTACCCATTATACCGAGAGAAATTTTTAACGCTTCCTTGGATCACTAAATGGCTGGCTGGCTCAAGTGGATAAGCGTGTGGTTTAGTTTCTAATAATGTATACGTTTAATTATCATGCAATGGCTACCATTACATGTGGTGCCAAAATGTCAGTTCCATCTTAACCTTGCTATGAATGCTTGCATGTAAAAGAATTTCTATCATTATGCCATTTATACTACTATATTGCCATCTGAAAAATAAAATAATTATGTGAATAGACAATAAAACAAAGGTTGAAAACCTAATCATATGACATTTTATGTTTCAAATTTCCACTTCACTAGAATTTGTCTTTTCCGTTTATATGAAAAACGAAGTAAGGCTAAGTAGAATATTTGAGCGCTTTACTTTGCTCACTTTTACATTGAGCTGGCTCATGACTGTGAACCGTGAACTGGTGAGTATGATGAATGACACTTTATCAAAGTTATGCGAACAAGAATAAAGTAAATCCAGATCTTGTATGTCATCTTGCTTGCACATCATACACACCTAGGTAGGTATACACAAACATTCAACATTATCATTTTGAATCTTTCAATGCATAGGTGTCCACTTGCATTCCCTAAATCTTTAAGAAATTTTGCCTTATCTATATTTAGGTGTTAGATAACCTCAATTAAAATAAATAGCATTACAGATGGGTCATTCAGGCGGAACCGTTTCTCTGATATAATACCGTTTTGGCTCAAAGTGAGGCAGTAGCTACACGGAATTTCTATCGTGATATACATATGTACATACACACGAATGAGTATCTTCAATTAACATTGCAGTAGTGGCGGCAAACAGTCTTCGAACACCATGAATAAATACCAATGAGGGAAAAGACCTTGAACCTAAAGTATGAGTGGAGAAAGCTGATTGCTCTACAAAAATGTCAAATGTCAAACCATGATCTCCCTAGTACAATAATATGCAAGCTGCATAATACAATTAATTACCGTCCTGGTTGGTTGTATATTCAATATACGAAAGGCAATTTCTCAGTGTGTGTAATGCGTAGCATTCCGTGGATTAGCCATAATGTGCAAATAACTAAACATGGACAAACTAATACAATAGCTACTGTTTGATTGTCAGACCGCAATTGCAGAATTCATGGGTAAGCCAAACCCGAATACGGCATGAATGGTTACTATTAGCAAGAGTCATCTTGCAAAGATGCCTCATGATTCATGGTATAAAGTGAATCAATACGGATGGAAACTGGGTATTAACATTAATTTCAAAACTGCCTGCATATTAAACAATGTTCCAGTAATTCCACAACTATAATTTAGAAAATCAATGGGAAATAAAAGGTAGCTTATTTACCGATCAAGGTCAAACAAGGAGACTGCATGGCCTGATAAAATCGGATCCCACCACCATGACGGGTTTCTATCCACATCAAGGGATACGTTGCCTACCAAATCTACTAAACTCTCGTAGGAGTTATCACTCATGATAATAAACTTTTTGTTGTTAATGAATGAAAGAAATAAAATGTAAAAATCACATGTAAAGTTTACATTGTAAAAACACAAATTTTCACTCTTAATTTAATACACTTGGAATTTTGCACACACACACATATTTTTGCAAGATATTGGAATTTGTCATGCTGCTGCACTGAGCGCCATGAGGAGATATGTTTTTCCACAGAAGTATCCAAATACTAGTATGCATTTCCAACGAACAAATTAATTATAATTTAACGGTAACCTAATTTTCATCTAATCTCTCAATCTCTTTAAATGCATAAATGCTTAGCATTCTTGGGTGGCCGCGAAGCCCAAATTTTTTAATGGTCAAAATGATTTTCAATACATGCCAATGTCATTGAAGTATATCTAAAAGCGTGTAATATTAAATTAAACAGGTAACCCGAAAACGCCACCATCCGTTCCTTTTTGCAATAATTACTGTAATTATTTCACCGACAGCTTGTATTTCTTCAAAAACGACTAGAATATGACGAATCATCTGTCTACAATAGTCTATAAGTTTGCATACAAAGTTTGCGAGAACATGGTTGTATTGAAGTTGACCTTCAAGAAAGTCGATTTTTTCAAACTTTTTATTCGTAGTAATTTTATCCAATTCATTGGGTTAGCTATAAAAGAAAATCAATTTTCTATGCAAATATTATAATTGGTGCAATTTTTATATAAGATGACTACTCTATTGCACACAAAGGTGAAAACAGGGTTTGTTTGATTCACTTCTTCTTTTTTTTGATTTATCCTTGTTGGTGGTCTCTCCATTGCTGCTACCGCAAAAGTAAAAAAAAAATGTCAAATAAAAAGTGTTTGCCTTTTTCAATTATTTTAGTTGCAAATTGCAACTAAAAATATTCAACTTGGAATTCTCTGTCCCTAATTGAATACATACTTGGATTGTCTTAATAAAAATCTTTCACTCTGCTTGTATAGGTATGTGTGCATAGGCACATAATTGTAAGTTTGATAAATCTAGAAAATTCATAATTTTTCTGCTGTTTGTACAAAATCAATGCATCCAGTATTTGTACAAGAAATATATTTGGATCAAGACTAATAATATTTTTTGTGTTCAAGTTCGTCATTCGTTGTTTGTTTGTGCTTCATGTCTTTCTTGTTTCTTTTATAACTTAAATTTTTATGGCCGTCCAAAAAAAATGTACAGGTATGAGGTATTCCTTCTAACCCGCATTTAGATCGGTTTACACAGTCACATTTTTTCGATAAAAAATGCAAATAATGCGGTCTTTTGCTTTAATTTTACCACTTGAGCGACTCAATCGTGTGTGCAAACCAGTTTGAAATTACCTGGAGGTTTCCAAACGGAATAGATAAGTAGTAGTAGTAGTAGAGAAGTAGCAGCGAAACAAAAGGAAGACAGCATGGGCAGCAGCAATATAGCAAAGTAATGCTACTTATTATATTACGTGCTACAATGTAATCTTCATTAGTATTACTACTCTCATCATCTTGCATCTCCCTCAGTTTATGTTTGCCTTATATCATCAGTATCCGTCTTTGTACTTATTTTTTTCACTGATCTTTCTTTTCTTTTGAAGAGCATTCACCGCCATTTGTGTTGTTAATGGCACAGAAAATGAGTTCTCTTTGAGTATGCTTAGTTGCTTGAGGAATGCTTAATCGCTCTCTCTCTCTCTCTGCACCATCATCATCTAAATGATAAAAAGACAGCGCATGTAAGTGGTAACGTAAGTAGATAGCAGATATCCTGTGAAAAGTTCACATTACTTACACGGTTAACGTTCCACATAACAGCTTTACGTTTTGTAAGCAGACAGATTGTTTCTTCAAATAATGATGTGCCAAGCACCTTGTATTAATTTCATTAATAATGGCGTGAGTGGAATCGACTGTTGGGCAAATAAGTACACGCATAAAATGTCATCAAGATATTGTATGTTTAGTTAGGCTACTGTATGCGTTAGTCTAATAAAGTTAAATTGCTCGAAAAGTTTTTTTTTATGTTATAATATAACAAAAGTATATTGTGGTCAATTATTGTTTTTTGATAAGGAAATCCGGAAGATGGTTCATTTAGCTACAGTTCATAAAAAATATGACTACATTTTTTATGAAATTAGTAAAATTTCAGTATTGAGGTGCACAATTTAATACAAAAAATATGTACGTGCATAGGACTATGTAGTATAACGCATTAGTAGTTTTGGCATGGGTCTTTATTGCATTATCTGCAAAAGTATTGTATAAGCAGATCCAACACAAGAGTACTTATTCTTTTTAATATTGCAAGTTTTAATTAAACTACCTTCAATCTTCATATCTATAATTATCAAGCAATTAAGGAAAGAAATCCTCCTGCACCACCTCCGGCAAAACATACAGAAGGATTACATTGACTGAATTTGAAATGAAGGATCATCATCATCATCACCCCACTATATAGTATCATCATCACATCACTTCTACCTAAAAGCGTTGAGTTGGTCGCTCTTCTAATATACATACAAGAAACCATTTTTAAACCGAAGAAGAGGTGAAACAATTTAGACTGGAAATCGTTGTTTAAAATGCAAATAAGCAAGTTAATATAGCGTGCAAGTCCGAAAAATGGTTAGCATCTGGTGCTGTAATTGTTGTTTTCTATATGATAACTACATCTCTGCATCTGCTCTGGACCTAAAATGTACATTCATATGTGATACCTATTCATATGTACTTTCATATGTGATAATATGTGGTAGGAGTAACATGCTTGTATAATCTAGTTAAGTAGCATAAATGTAGCAATTACAATATCTGTGTAGTATAATATGAAAAGTTGAACATTTACACAAACTAAAATAAAACAATTTTTTTCTATACATGGAGTACATTATGTATGCAGTTTAGAAGATCCTGATCCAAAGCTAGTAATAAAGAGTTTATTCCGGTTTAATCGACTGACGGCTCGAGTCTAGAAACCGCCAGTAGCTTTTATAATTCAGTAGTCAATCAACTGTTTACAACTTATTTTCCTCCTCATCATCATCGGCAAAATGAGCTTGATTACCTTTGCAATGGTAAGTAGAAGAAGGCCCATATTTTCATGGAATGTGATCCCAATCAAATGTAGGTACATGTAAATTTTTCAGTGCTGAACATTTCAATGCAACTTTCAACCCTCTATAACATAAAATAATGTAATGCACATTGCGCATGCATATGTATACATAGGTACATAAGTATGAGTAAATACGACATGCACTTTTACTAATGAAGCTGTTTATTTTTTACAAAGAGCATATACCTACATACACAGGTTGGTAGCTGTAAAAAATATTTTAAAAACGCAGAAATAGCATATTTTCTTGTACTTTTCCACAATTAGCAGAGTATAAATGCATGCAAAAAGTACAAAACTGCATAGATAATACCTATATTCAGTAGTGCACACTATAAATACGCTTAACGAATAAAATGTCTGGTAAGACCAAACACTAAAAATATTAGCAACATTTCACAAATCAAAATACATTTTAGTACAAATCTGTTTGATTGTCTATCTTGAGAAATATCTTTTTTTAAACAATAATTTTTTCTCCTCAAGTGATAAAACTTTGCTTTCTTTCTTCTTTTACGTACGTTCACACGCAATGCAAGCACGTAAAAATTGAAGAAGCAAAAGCATGTATGCTATGCAAACCAAATTCTGAAAAGCTGATTGACGATCCGACAAAAGCAGAGAACTGTCGTTATTCAAGCATTATTACATTCCACTGTTTCTTCGTAATAAACAACTACTTATCATATTTTATATGAAACTTTACGGTATACATTTTTTATTAATGATATCAATTGCATTTTTTATTAGAAAGAAAGTTCCTGTTTTCGTTGAGGCTTTTTTCTTTTTACAAACTGCCGCCATCAAATGAGCTCTGTTGTCCTGCGTAGGAAATAATTGCAGCATTTTTCGCTACATACATAATATGTAGACACAACGGTTTTATTGTCGTGAGTAATTTTAAATTTATGAAGATATCAATTATTTCCTACTTGGCATTAATAAATGAGGATATGAGTTCATACCTCCCCGTTCATTTTTCATCAACCAAATTCGTGCAATACGATTTCATTAAGTAAAATATATTTCTTTGTTCTCATACTACATTTCCTACAATATGTAGACACTGGCTAGCTAGAGAATTGCAGAACTTCATTTTGATGAAAGGTCGAAAAACTATAAAAGTATATATTTTTTCTTTCGGCAGCCATCACACAGTAAGATGCATTCGGTTTGAGAAAATCCGCACGTACATAATGGTCGTAGTATTACTAACAAATCTAGTCGAACTACTTGATTGAGGCCATCATAAACATCAATATTACCTGGTCACTAGACAAGTAAACATGACTTTAATGTTGATAAGATTCGTGAAGAACTGACAAAGAACATAATATTTACAAAAGTAAACACAACAGTGCCAGCTACTTTATTTTACTAGAGTCAGTAACACTTAAACTGATAGTTAGTAGTAGTAGTTGTAGGAATATGCGGCGTATGCGTATGCATGCTAAAAAAATATTTACTTACCTGTGATGATTTTCGGCATAGCACAGTGCAAACAATTTCGGCATGATCGTAGAACAGCTGGATGCATTTTTTATGCTTATGTCTAACTTGTTTTCTATTTTAAATAAAAAAAATAATGTGCTGTGATAATCACAATATTTTGAGTTTTATTTTTTTACGTAGTTATCTTTATCTACCTCCCTATCTCAACACATTCATTTCCAAATTGTTATATGCGTTTTGTAATTTTGGATTTCCACAGGAAAATATTGACATCCAAAACTCTACTACATTCTTTGCAAAATTACAGTAATAGTACTCTGCAGCACAGACTGTATCATGTTTGAGAAATTTGGCCTTGAAACTTGATGATATTGAACTAAACTTATTGCTTTTATTTAAAACTGCCAGTTTTACATTTTTATTTGTGAAACCACCAATACTAAAATGACTTCATGAAGAGCATGACACACAGCGTGTCTTGGAACTAGCACGCATAATTACTTAACCCTAACCACACTGATTTTTCTCATGGAACTATTTTAACATAAATTGCAGCATTAAACAGCGTTTATGCAACCACCGCACTATAATTTCAGTGTTCAACTTTGATTGAAGGACAACGTTGGCTTGCTAGGTAATAATGACAGACAATGAAAGTCCGACAGATGAGGCAGTTATTATCATTCCAAATGCCGTATGTCCTTTGTTCCTCATCACGCAATCCTATCCTGTAACATTTTAGTTTTAAAAGTAACAATTGGACGTAATATGATATTATTCTATTTATGGTTTGGACAGACTCTTTTTTACAATCTGGTGTACTTGGTTAGGGATCTTTTCCTTGAATATGTGTAACTAACTTCAGAGACAATACAGTCTCTAGAGGATGGTACATAATAGGTAGGTAGGTACTACCTATCGACATGGATCGGTAAGGTACATTATTTGATACGCAGAGTAACTTATCCTGTACTTTTACTCTTTTTCGAGTGATAATTTGCTTTCCACTACCACCACCACCAATAACCGAACCCAATTCTACAAACAATCACTCAAAACACATCTCTACATAAGTGTCCAATTTACCTTATTTTTTGTACGAGTTAACAGAGATGTTCTTTACACTATCATTTTACGTTTTTGACAAGTCATGTTTCTAGTTATAATGCAGCATGATTAGATCAATATGCCGGTTGTTGATTCTGTTATACACACGAGATTTTTAACTGGCATGTCTTCGCCGAAACAATTGAGCCAAAGTAGAAAATGTATCATTAACCAGAGATTGCCCCTTGACTTTGACCAAAACATCTCATAAATCTAGCCCTTATGTTCTCTACAAAAGGTTGCAAATTAGGATGATTTTAACAGAGAAGAATAACTTGTCATGCATTGCTGTTGTGAGCATAAAATAAATGATTTCATCAACCCTGTTTTTTCTCCATGAGGTGATGCATACAGTTTACCGATGAGTATGAAAATCTAGCATGTAAAAAATATCTCTTTAAAGAAAGCAGTGCATACAGATAGATAAAATACTGTAGTTACTTCATTTTCTGGTTCATTTACATTTTTATGTGTTATTACCAGCGCATCTTTTTGCGGCCAAAAGAAAAAAAGAGAATAGTATCACCACCACCACCACTACTACTTCTCTCCAAGCTTTAT